>JAOPGA020000436.1:0-15173 GCA_026419775.2 Acrasis kona
CTAACGTGCTCGTCTATTACTTTCTCGACTTCTTCGACTTTTTCTGGTCCACTCGGAACGATAAAAGGTTGCCCCTTTTCAGTGTGGACTACTCGAAATCCCTCTGGTGGTTTTAGAGATATTCTGTTTCGAAATGGTTTAAGACCTGCAGCTCCTGAGCTCCAAAATGAATCTGTCGCGCCATCGAACGAGTACACTGATTTGTGTTTGCTTTGTGTTTGTGTTTGTGTGGGTGCTGCACTTATCCAACGATGAGAGCGACGTGTATCGGTATTACCAGCGACTTGAGGATTAAGCTGACCCTTCGTAGTTCCAGTCATAGTCTATTTTAAAGTAATTTACACAACTATGGTAATATTAAAAATATACTAATTAGATTCGAATCGAGCTTTCTACTTCGAAAAATCGTTTACAATTTTACAACCAGTAAACCATACCAACGACAGAAGAAGAAGAACGAGAATGATGATTTGAACAAGAGAGATAAAGTTACACTTTACATTTTATTCACAAGATTAAGTGTGCTCTAATAACTACCTTCTTCGTGTATTCAATTTATGTTTAACCATGTAAGTAACTCTTGCAACCCACATTGTGGCGGCTTTTGCTGTAATCAAGGCTAAAAGTCCACAAAGTAAAACATCACTATAATTAATACCTTTTGTAGGAACTAAACATGCTGCTTGTGGTCGTTTAGGATTATAGTAAACAAGAACTTCTTGACCAATTCTAACTTGAACCTCAATGTCCTCTGGATCAGCTCCGAATGGTGGCAATATCCGTCTTGATATTGAAAAACTCTTATAATACTGATTTCCTACTCGGTATTTATATAAAATGTCATTTACAGTCCTGCGGCCATGCGTAGCACCAGTTATAACTCCAGTAACAGTTGGCCACGAATGAGATTCCGCATATTCAGATACACGAAGATAAGTAGTGTATAATGCAAATCCTGTGCCAAGTGCAAAGACACCGGATAATACCATTATTGTAGCATGGTCTGAATAAGTATCGTCCTTGTAAGTGTTTTTGCGGTTGTTAGAGGCTACTTTCTTCATAAAATCCCTTGGCCATATTGAAAGATGCCTTCTTGTTGCAACATAATTTCCAACTCGGTTGAGTCCTCTTATCATATTTTTTTGTAATAGTCGGATCAACTCAGGTCTTTGATTTTTGACCAGAATGATTGTTGTTGTTTTCCCTACCTGTACGGCAGTGCATAAAAGCTAAAATAAATTGAACGAAAAATGTATTAAATTACTCTCTTAACTCTCCTCGTCTCTTCGGAATTGTCATTGTAAATATTTTCATCATGTTACTGGACATGTCAATCGCTTTAAAGTGCCATCCGTTTTGTCCGAAACACTATTAATAATTTTGAAAAAAGATGCTTTTGGACTTGTTGGCAGTGTTGGTGAGCATTGCAGTAACTGGTGTGAATTCGGACTCATCTGCCAATTACATTTACACTTATGCAGGATTTGGCTCAGGAGACTCTGGTGCAGCAGGACCAGCTAACATGGCAAAGCTTCGAAGTCCCGTCGCCTTTGCACTAGACTCCAGTAATAGTCGATTGTACTTCTCGGACTACTACAACAACAAAGTAAAGTACATCAACACCAACACCGGATACATTTATGACTTTGCAACCGGTTTTAAAGGACCGTGGGGCATAGCACTTGACAACAAAAACAACCTAGTTTACGTTGCGGATGCCGAAAACCATGTAGTAAAGGTCATCAACAGGACTTCAGGAATCACAAGTATCTTCGCCGGCACATTGGGTGTGAGTGGCACCACCGGCGACAATGGACTTGTGAATGCATCGCGCTTGAATTATCCAAACTTAATGTCCTTGGATAGTATTAACAACGTTTTGTACATTGTTGACCAAGGCAACAATAAAATAAAATAAAATAAAATAAAATATTTATTACCCATTATCGGGCCCGAGACGTCAGAAACTTTGACGCTTTATACGGTATTAATTATTTCTTCCGGGAAGACTTCTTTGCTGAGCCATCGTTGAGCTTGGTCTTTTTGGCGCGTTCGTTGTTTGCCATTGTCGTGTCGCTGTCGCTGTCGGGGATATATTCTTCGTCCTCCTTGTTGCTCTTTGACCTTCTCTTTGCTGCTCCCTTAGAAGTCTCACTCCCATCCCCTGTTGCCTCCAACCTATCCTGATCAAGCGAACCCTGGCTGGTTCTGCTTGGCCCGTTAAACTTGTCTAGCGCGGCTAGTAATTGGGCGGACAGTGCGTTGCTTGTATCCAAACGCTCCTGAAGGTTAGATTTAAAATCGGCAACCTCTTCTATAACCCTGTCGACCTTCGTGATGGTTTCCGCCCCGTTGGCTTGGACTTGTTTCAACCCGATCTCCAAGGCCCCCACTCTATCTTTGAGTCTAATGAAGTCCTCATTGTCGTGATTGGTGGAGTTGTTGTTGTTGTTATTGTTGTTGTTGTTGTTCTTGTTGTTGTTCTTGCTGCTAGTGTATTTCTTTTTATTATCCCAAAAGGACAACCTAATGTCCAAATCGGTATTGACCACATGCTGACCCTCTAGCTTCGCCTTGTTATCTTGTTTGCACAGTGCTAGGCGACCCAATGTGTAGCAGCTCCCCGCCTTTGAAGTCTCGTCAGTCACTGTGATTTTCGTCTTATGAGGTGATTCCCCTGTGAGCTGAAACTTGGCGATAAGCCATTTAATAATGGCTTCTTGGTTGGATATTACATATTCATATTGGTCGTCACCCACAAAGAACTTCGCCTCTTTATCGTTTATGTTCGCGATGTTGAAGGCCTTGGATGTCTCCACCAAAATTCTGTATTTGTTGGTGAACTTGAAATAGTGCTCTTTGGGTTTATCTTCGTCGTAGAAGGATGAGATATCCTGGTCCATCTGGAAATGAACCACCACGCCTCTCTCCTTGTCTGGCACTCCATCCCGAGGTGGTTCTACTCTGTATGATTGAACCTTGTAATCTTTCATTAGCCCCATGATTAGTTTTTGCGGTATTAATCTTCCTGTCTCTTTGCTTTTGAATAGTACTGGTAAGGTGTTTTTTGCTGCTTGGCCGTGGATGATGGTGAATCTTGCTTCCGGTCTTTCTTTTTCGATAGCATCGTTCAGTGCCCCCTTTGAATTGAAGATGACGGTCACCGTAAAGAAACTTGGTGATACCAAAATCTCCTCGATGTTTTCACTGTCGACAAAGTCGAATCCATCCCTAATCATGTCTTTGAGGTTTTCGTATGACATTTCCATGTCTTTGTAGTCATGGAGGACGACTTTCGCAGAGTTTTCGAAGTTGAACTTGTTTGTTTGTGCCATGGTAGATTTGTCTTTGTTTGTTTAGACTTTTGTTGCAGGTTTTCAAAATCTATGGTTGCTTTTTATTGCACCGCCGTTGTTCCTTGCGGATCATCGAATAATTTATTCGCTAATAATAACTTGATACATCCTTTTGCTTATGAAGCTTGCTATTGTTTTCAAAATGTCAAGGCAAATCAGTTGTGTGAATGATTTGGCCTCTTCCCAAGAAAGGTCATAATCATTTTTGAAGGTCGTTGTAATGAATATCAATGTACTTTTAGGGAATGTTCCATTAATTCCGAATTGGAGCTTGCTATTATCGGGGCTATCATTAAGATATAAGGAGAAAGGTTCGTTATCCAGAATTTTGTAATCAAGGAGAGTTTTTCTAATATTACCTTCAAGTTCCATAATGTCATCGGCTGCTGCTGGACATTCTTCAACCATGTGCGTTATTGTAGCTTCTTGGTGACAGTTTGGGCAAGCTGCTAACTCTTTATTCCAGTCCTTGTTGATGAATCCGTCAGTCCGAACTTTTATAAAGTTTCGAGCAACGAAGCTTGGACATTTTGTGTCCCAGATTAGTTTCGATTCGTAAGTGCCGAATGGATCATTTAATGGAATTCCGTTACTTTTACTGATTAACCTACGAACATTAGGTCCTAAGGAATGTAGTCTTCTAATAAAGAATTCGTTTGGGAATGCTTTGAAAATGTGTTCGGAAATGTCCCAGACTTGACCGTTCACTCTAGCAAAATTACATTTTCTATCCGCTCTTTCGTTGTCCTTAATTCCGCTGTGTCCCTTAACCCATTTCATCCGAATGTTCAAATTCTTTTTCTGGATAAGGTGCCAGAAAAACCTGGCATATGCAAAGTTCACCTTAATTGTGGTGCACATGTTTTTGGCTGTTAAGTTATCTACACAAATTGTGGCTTTTGATTTGTTTGGCAATAGCATTAGGGTCCCGCAAATGACAATCATCTCTGCCGTCGTTGACGAGTCACAAGGTGGAATAGCAAACGATTTGGAACACACCATAATATTTGTTTTTTTGTTCCTAACTATAATCGCACCTCCGGCATTTTTCTTTGGTCCCTTAAATGACGCATCGGCATGGATAATTAGTCTGCCCCTCGACGATGGAATTGGTTTGGGTTCCTTTGATTTGATTTTGTTCCATTTTTCATTGGTGAAGGAGACTATTTATTAAAGAAGTAAAAATTTATTTACCGCTGTTGTCACTGGAGAATCTCTCATTTCCAACGAAGCAATATAAAAGGTAAATTTTATTTAAATACATAAAGGTTGGGGTTAGGGTTTCCTGTTACACTACTCCTGTGAAGGCAAACAATGTGTAAAGAAAACCTCTTGGAGAGGGATATGTGGTGCATTGATGCGTTCACATCAATGTAGTTGGACCACCGGAATATATTCTGGACATTGATGCGCAGCATCAATGCGTTTGTTCTAGAGGTGGGGAGGGTGGTTGAGAAATATCGTCTGGTGTGGAATGGTCATCGAGGATTGGTTGGTTTGGTTTGATGATAGAAGGGGGTTTGAAGGGTGGGTTGTTGACGTCAGGTAGGAAGGCRAAACGGGTAAGGGATTGTTGTACTTTGGCGGATTTCGCCTTCGCATTCGACTTTGCCTTGGATCTTTTGGTGGGGGATGCAATGGAGTGTTTCAGAGGCAAGTCTGATTTTTTTCGACACGTTACAACTTTTTTCGACTCGAAAATGATTAATTTCGACACAGGTCAATCGGAGGGTAATAACTCAGCGGCAACAAACATTTAGTATGAATAGTATGAGGCAGAGAAGCATAATTTGATATGGAGATTCATAAAAGAGTTGCAGAAATTTTATTGAATCACATTATTGTAGATGTACTGTGAAAAGAACACAATTGATTACCGAATAAAGTGGTAATTAGAGCCGCTATCATCGGTTGCCAAAAACCTCCGACTGGTGAGGACATGTCATCATTAGTGCTAATCTGACCCTCTCTTCAACATTAAAGACTAGGCACATTACATGACAGTAAATTTAATTTTTATTGGATACATTTAACCAAGCAACGGGTAGTCCTATAAAATCTCCAACATTAAACTGGTTCCAGTTTGTCCTCTTCTTAATTCCAGGCTCTTTGGATGGAAGCAATAAGCTCTGACTAGAACTGATTGCAGAGAGTCCAACGAGTCCGTAGTTGTCAGGCAGAGGCTTCATGTGCCATTGCACATTTGTTCCAACAAACATTCCAACTCCAAGAACTTCATCTTTGTAGACTATTTCTACAGTGTCACCTTGTTTGATGTTAGGCTTGTTCATGGCAGCAATGGCTTTGAAGAATGATGAAGTTCTTCTCCTCTTTCTTGTTAGCGTAGATGACGAGGTTGAGGAACGCCTTCGTTTTCTTGTCAATGTTGTGTTGGTGGTGTCGCTGCAGTTGATGTTTTCGATGTCGGCTTCGATGGTGTTGTTATTGGTGACTTCTTCCTCAACTTCCAAGGGTGCTTCATTGGAAAAGCTGGTGTCCATAATRTCAGCCCCTCCAAAAGTAAGTTCCTCGTCACTCTCATCATTACCTCCCTCGTCTACACAATCATTTTCGTCATCTGTCTCTTCATGTGAAGCTGTCTGTGCGGCCTTTCTACGGTCAAGCTCATCCATAAGGCGTCTTCTGTTTGGACTTTTGGTGTAACCTCTGGCCGGACGAATTACTTCTCGGAAAGCTGCTCTTGGATTGGTGAGCATGTGAACAACGCGAGGCGAGGCTGTGAGCGTAGGCCAAAAATGTGAGAGGACTGCTTTATGGACTTCATCAGGATTCTTTACGTCCACCTTCTGCTTCTTTCTGACAATGTGGTTCAAGCACAGAATGTCTAGGTGCTTGCAAGGCTTTCCTCCTCCTCTTACAAAGTCGGCGCAGGTACAGTCGAAGAATTTAATGTCCGTCCGGTAAGACATCTTGCTACGAATGTTCTTCAGCTCATAAGCACCATCCAAGTCCCTCTCTTTTGATACCTTGTAGCTTTTATTAAGTCCATGCTTTATGACTTTTAAAGCAGACTGGAGGCGTTTCCGTGAATGGTGGTCGGTTCTTGACATTCGTTTGGTGATAAAGCGTTCGTTGTAGTCCTTGTTCTTGATGAATGCCGCAATGTGCGACACTAGCTTATCGAATGCATCCAGTTTGATACATTTGATTATGCTTGACCACACCTCAACACCCATATATTTTGAAGCTGGAAGCTAACCAATCAGCGACGCGGTCAACCACACCCATCCGACAAACACACATCCGAAAGACTGCACGTCTGCCGCCAGTAATCCCATTGGAAACAATCGATATAAAATAACAAATACATTACGTACTGCTTCTTACTAGAAACCCTATCATATGTACACAATAAAGAACAAACGTTTATCAATTAACGAAAGTCTCATACATTACAATCTTACATTTATTTGCTTAGTTGCCAGTCATATTATCATAGAAGGACGTTGCATCTGTGAAAAAGGTTAATGACCACCTTTGACCAGAACGTAACGGCATGTTTTTATGTAGAATGTCTGAAGCCACAAAACTTATTAAGTCACCTGGTTGTACGTCGACCTCTGCGTTACATTCTTCAAGGTCCATTTCTCCACCAGTATAGGTTCCAAATGGAATTACTACACAATGACCGAAGTGCGGGTCCGATTTGTCGTAATGAGCTTCGCTTGACAAACCAAAATTAATAGCACAACAATTAAATGGTGGGAACATTCTCTCCACACCTGAAGGCAGTTTTGATTCAAAATATTTTGAATACATAGCAGGGAATTCTTTTTTAATGTACATCTCAACAGCTTTAAAAAGTTCTTGGTTTGCTTCCATCCAAACACGCGCGTGCTCATTTGTTTCACGTGTAACCTGTGGCCTCTTCATTGACTTCCTCCAAGTTCCAAAATGATGTACATTCTTGATACCTCTGGATGAATTTTCCGTAGGGGGTGGATAATCCTTCTTTAATTTAATTGTTGTGGTCAACAAATTATCAATTAAATGTTGAGGGATGACATTCTTTGACAACTTCGCAACCTTTGCTTGTGTGTATGTCTGGTGCTCCCAATTAAATGTAATGCGATTTCTTTGTTTCTGTTTGTCAACTTGATAAATACGCTTCTCTCCGTTGGTTGTAGCTCTAACAGGAACAATCGAATGCGTGATCACTATAAAATGTAATTAATTTACGAAGATTTTGATAAATACCAATGTTTTGTTCCGACACATCACTTTGCTGTAAATTTTGAAGTAGTGCTTCTAGGTGTTCTATTTTCTTTTTTTGAAGTTGTGACTTCTCTTTTTGTTCCTCTTCTTCTTGTTTTTTTTTCGCTCTATAGCGCCTCTGCCTTTCGTTTTTTTTTTCTTTTGCACTGTCCTTATAAATTGGAATGTGTGTTCTCTTCTCCTTCATTGAACACAGTTGACAAAATGTCTACGTAGACATTTTGTCAACTTGGAACCACTTGTTTCATTTGTCATTATTAGGACTTGCAGGTAGTGAGGTGTATAGATTTCTTTGAAAAGTAACATACCGATTAACTTGTAGTTGAGGAACAATAAACTGTGGCATAATAGGAAACTGAGGAGGGACAGCAAACTGTGGTAAAACTGGGAATGGTGGGATCATAGGTTGTAAAATCAAATTTGATTGAGGACTACTTTCTTGGACTATAACTGGATTATTTTGTCTTCTCCTCTTATTTGTGTTACTCTCCTTTGATCTGTTCTTTCTAGACTCTGCAACAGTATCTTTAAGAGTTGCTTCTTGAATTCGCTTTGCTTTTCTTGATTGTGTACAATATTGACATGTAGACATATCTTTCTCTCTTTGCTTCGAAATTGGTAACAATGCCGGTCCAATTAAAAAAAATGGTGATAGTAGGTCTCTTGTTTCCCCTGAATGGATAATTAGTCCTTTGTGAGCCTGGCTGCTGATTAGCGATTTACAAACATTGTCAACTAAAGTTGTAGATGTATTTGAAACCAAGTTTTTTTTGTTAAGTGGTGCAGCAGTAGGAATTGATGATTCTCCTTCAGAGTATTCGTTATTGGATTTTGGACTTTCAAGTGGGTTATTTTCATCTTCCTCCTCTGAACCAACATTGTTTGACTCTTGAGGAAAATTTATTATTTGAGTGTGGTCACTTTTTGTGTAGTAACTGCAACCAACATCATAGATTAAACTTGCAATCGCTCCACTATCATCTTTTAAAAGCAATTGAAACCACTTCAAGTATTCTTCATGCTCTAATATTTCACTTCGAATTAAAATATCATGACACGTTTCTTTTTCAGCTAGCTTTTTGATCTTGGTAATACTTGAAGAAGCTTTTTTACCCATGATGTCTTTTGTACGTCTACGTAAATGCGTCCTGATTATAATCATTGTCAACATATTCTTGTACTGGTGGTTGGTGTTTTTCATATAAGATTTTGCAATTTTGTTTTCGGCCTCAAAAAGATCTGTTGATAATTCCCTCAATGCGATTTTCAAAAAAACTCGAGGACAGTGGACCATCAAAACATGGAGGTGAAGCTTTATTATGTCAGTATCCCATCTATTAGTGCAATAAACACCATGGATGAGAACAGAAAGACTAAACTCAAGTATAGACTGCTTTGTTCTCTTTGTTTCTCTCAAATACAAATTCTTCATGATGAGTCTTAATGAATAAAATATCATCTTCAAATTATTCATTTCAACTGAATTTTCATCTGGCCTATTCTTGCTTGTAAATGATTTAAAAAATGTTTCTTCGTAGTTCCAAAAGACCACTCTCCAATCACTTGAGCTCATACTACTTTGTGTACAATTGTTTCTTTTTACCGCCAAACCACATTTCTGCCAAAATGTATCCACATCAAAGAACTTCTCAGCTTTTATTTTATCGAAAATATTTTTCATGTGCCCTGACATTATATGAAGTGCATCATGTGCAATTTTGTAGTTTTTTTGACCAACTTCTATCATTTTTTAATGCCTCACTTAAGTCAATCTCTTTCTTTGATATCAATGTAGAATACTCAAATGGTTCAACACCTATCTGACTACCACAACAAGGACACATACCATTTGCACAGTTCAGTAACTTCATTGAATTTCCATAATCCGACATTCTCCACTTAGGAATAACTGTGATAAACAAATCCTCTCTCACTTGTATTGGGGACTCAAACACTCGGTCAAGTTCTTTATACTTCATATCCTCTAGAGTAACAATGTTGTACTTAGTTTCAGATGCCCATAACAATAACCAATTAACTATAGTTTCAACTTGATCTTGAAAGCCATCATTAAAGTACTCTTCATTAAACATGATTCTCCATGAACCTCTTTGCATTCCTGTTTTAACACATGGTACTCCATCAATCCAATCTCCTAATTCAATAAAAAAATGACTTGGTATTTTTTCTTTAAAAGTCACCTATTCGATCTAAATATCCAAAGTGTTGACAAAGAGCAGTTCGGATATCTATATGTTGACCAGTTGTATAAACTTTGGATCCTTTATGTTCTCCAAGAAACTTTATTGCATTCCCAAACAGTATATCATCAGGATTTGCTTTGAAATGGAGTGTCCATTGTAGACTATTCTTACAATCAAAATTATAAGGAGTCTCTGATAGTGATCTAGTGCCTATAATATGTGATTGTAACGCAGCACTGATGGCTTCTGAAGGTTTTTCTTTTGGAACTAAATACCCAGATGGAGTGTGCTGTAACATGCTTCTTTTGCGTAAAACAAAGGTTGGAGCTCTGGTTTTATAAATGTATGCATAGTAAGCAACTTCTGCAAATATGTACCCATGCTTCAGTTCTCTATAATCTATAGGTACACATTCTTTTAAGGAATCAAACACTTCTGTCCATGTTTCATCTGTCATTGACTTTGTTCCTTGTTCATCCATAATATTCTCTGTACAGACAATCAATTCAGTTGTCATTAAAAGAGTTGAGAAATATTGTAAGTATGCTCTTTGTAATAAAGTACCACCATTTGATTTAGATACATGATCTCTAATAAATTGGTAATGCTCATCCAATTTTTTTGTATCAATTACTTCTTTCTTGATATCTTCCCATACAATGTCATCAAAGTCATTGCCATCAACGATGTCACTTATGAATTCTGAGAGGGCTTTATGAGCGTGTTGATTGTTTGTCAAGCTTTTAGGAACGGGAAGAAAAAATTGTTTAATTGACATATCACCATCCCGATTGTCTCTGTCATCTCTACTCTCAAGAGAATTTAAAATTACGAATATCATCTTTAGATGAAATGCTACTGTTTACCCCATAAGTAGTCAGTAAGCCATTAGCCTCTAATACTTGGGATACCTCTTTTCTGTACTTGTTTATTTCCAATAGCAGTTTACAATGGAACTCATGCTCTAATGCCTTCTTAGTATCATTCGTAAATGCCAGAACTTGACGTGTTGATATTGGTCACCTGCTTTGTTCCATTTACATTCTTATTGGAATGAAATTTGAATAATGTATCTAGGGCGGGGAGAACTTTTTCTTTCAAGATTGCTTTTTTAGTACTTCTCATTTAATTGTGATAAAGGTGTAGATTTTGATTGTGGATTATATATTACAGATTCGAATGAAGAGTGCTTATCTCGACATATAATTGAAACATTAGGGGCATTACTAGTGGTTGCTGCAGCTGTTGTCAAATACTCTTCCAAAGTGCCGAGCTGTCTGTTTATTGAAGGAGGAGAATCTGTATGCTTTTTGTGATTGTAGTCCCATGCTGCTCTACTAAACCATCCTTTACATGCCGCGCAGTACTTATTGCCTCTTATTCTTTGTTTTTTATGTTTATCACATCCAAAGTAATATGATTTGGGGCAAACTGTTCCGCAATGGCACTGCACTGCACCATGCTGAATAGACATAACATAAAAATTTTGGTGCTATTAATAGATAGAAGAAAAAAATACACGGCAAGCTTATGTCCCTAATCCTGGGTTAAAAAAACACGTATTTTTATTTCTTTATGATTTCTAGAGCTGAATTTTGTGACATGTTCAGTTTTTGAGATGATGAAACTTGGCCTACCCAATAAATGGTACCTAGGTACTCTCGGATGACCAAAAATATAAGGGAGTTGAGACCCTGATTTATTGTTAGTCAACCAATAAAAATTTACGACAAACCTGAATCTGGCCTCACAAATGTTGTTAGTATACCACATACCGTAACTACTTAACCGATTTATGCATGTCCAATGATTGTAAAAGGGAATTCCGTACTGTGGTTTGTGCCACGTGTCATTAAAGTAAGTGCTTACAAACTCTTTAAACTCCCTCYTCATGTAGTTGTAGTGGACCATGTATTCATTCACTGTCCTGCTGGCAACCATGTGGGATAGGATAGACATGACATCCTCGATATCGGACTTGGCAACAACTTTATTCTTTTTACTTTTAAGCCACCTTCGCACGCTCTGTTTGACATGAAAGACACAAATAATGAACTTTTTAAAGGTGTTGTTGCAGGCCAACTTTTCAACAGCACCATCGTCAATCATGAACGTTACATTCCACTCCTCATCCGCTGACAGAATCGGATTCTCCATTACACGTAAGTACTCTTCGATGGCTTTAATAACCCTCTCGAGATTCTCAGCATTGTGGACAGCCGTAGTGGAGATGAATGGAACCCTAGTAACTTTATTCGAGTCCTGTGCTGTCCATACTTGGACTGGTATGCTCTTGTCGATGCGCCTTACTTGGATGGGATCCCAACAGAGCTTATGAGCAGCATCGACACCAATGATTTCCTTTATGTACTCTCGGCATTTGTTCAAGTCCTTTTTGGCAATAAATACCATTTGAAAGTCATCCGGTGTCATGTCATTAATGTGCCTTCCATCTACAACTTGTAGGACCACAATATCACCTTGCTCTTCGTTCAACTCGTTCGCAATGTTCAGTGCCTCCTCAAATCTTCTTGCACTTTGCTTCTTTGAGCGGTTGTTAACCCTGCTTCTCAAAGCGGTGAGCTCGGAGGCGCTGTAGTCAAACCGTCTATCGTACGAAGGATCATCAGAACGCTTCAACAGTTCTATAATGTCCTGCTGAATGTCAAAGTTTTTAGAACTCTGCTCAATCATAACTTTGACCCTACTGCGCAACAAGAGATCCTTAGGAAGTAAATCAAACTTCGGATGGAAGCTTGCGGAATGCTTTCCGCTACACATTACACTACAAACTACTACTCCATCTTTATTTCGTTTGGTGTCAATGACAATCTTGGCAGAGCAATCTCGGTAGTGTTGACACGTTACATCTTTGCAGTAACCGTATGACTTCTGGATTGGCAGCTGTATTGGTGTCCTTGGAAGTATGTACTCATTCTTTCCACATTTGATGGGCGGTAGCGGATTGTTGCAACCATTTTCAATGCAATGTTCTTCCACCTTCTTGTTTGGTCGATGCTTATTCCAATACCAGTTGGTCTGGCAGAACGGATGATTCGAAAGGAATTTATGTAATTCGCTTGGAGGTTCTGACCCTATTTCGATTTTCTTTGAGGAAGCTGGGAACATGTACTTCCTGTGATCGCTTTTGTATTTTTTGAGCAGATCTCTGTTGACATAGTAGCCTTTATGACCGCTGTTCTCGGTACAATTTTTGCAGCTGCACTCATCGGATTTAGACCACGTCCTAGCTTTTGTTGTGGCATCCTCCTCCTCTTCCTCTTCTTGCTCACTCAGGTCAAGATCTTGGTCGGATTCTTCATCAACAGATGACTCATCTAATTCGCTCAAGTCATCGGTAGAGTCAAGATCGTCTTCGTGTTGTGACCTGTCTGAGCCTTCGTCACTCTCAGTGTCATATGTACGCCTAGCATTGGTCCACTTCCGTCCCATTGTTGTTGAGAAAGTTCAAAAACTATTCAAAACGAATTTATAGGCCACCTACTATCCGTTATACAGTAAAACCAATAACCGCTCAGCTGTTTGTACATAAATGTTGTTTATTACATTATTCGCGCTCAATGTTCCAAATAAAATATTATTATAACGATTGAAAACAATATTATGAATCTCCATATCAAATTATGCTTCTCTGCCTCATACTATTCATACTAAATGTTTGTTGCCGCTGAGTTATTACCCTCCGATTGACCTGTGTCGAAATTAATCATTTTCGAGTCGAAAAAAGTTGTAACGTGTCGAAAAAAATCAGACTTGCGTTTCAGAGGGTCTGAACTACGAGTGGGGTTTTTAGGTGTGTTGGAGGTTGTTGTAGGTTGAAAGTAAGTATGAAAGTCAACGGAGTTGACAGGATCGGTAGTGGGGATCGGTTGTGGTGGTTCTTCATCGAACATGTCATCGTCTTCGTCCGAAAAGTGAGTGTCTTGGGCTGGTGTTGTACGTGCAAGTAGGACTTCCATGCTGCTCATCAGGGACCTCATCATGTCGTTGGAGTCAGACACCTTAGTTTTGATCACTGAAAGTGATTCTTCAACCGCAGAGAGCCTTTTCTCGAAATCGGCAATGGACTTCTCAATATGCTCAATTCTGGTCAGTATCCAACGAAGCAATGATAGCGCATGTGTAAAAGGCAAATGGATGGCACTACAATCATTTGTTTATTCGGGCAATTGCTTGTTCAATAACACGATTCTTACTGAACCAAGTACTTGATTATAATTGGTGTGAACTTTATTGATACGATTGGGCCCGCGGTTATTCAATGCTCCTTGCTGTGTGAGTCCTCTATTTGCTGTATTATACTTCCACCCAAAGATAGGGCATTCAAATCCTTTGTGACCCGGTGTCCCACATTCTTTGCAGGTTATTGGTCAACCAATCTGGCTGAAGGCTACTCAACAATGAACCAAAAGGTGTACTAGCATCCCCAAGTGTGTTCTATAAAAATTTTACACCACATGCTTTTTCTCTAACCTTAGGAGCGATCTCTTGAATTGCATGCTGCACTCTTTGTGCTCTTGATTTATCCGAGCTACCGTTCTTAGTGAACTCCTTGTCGGCTACCTGTTGTCCATGAGTACCCAGTAAAAAGCTGTACACAGACACTGTGTTTAACAAGTTATTCATTGAACAAAGAGCATTAACCACGCCTGGAGGCTTGTTGTCAAATCCCGACAACAAAATTTCCAATTCCTGCATTGCTGACAAATATGACCTTCTACATGATGAATACCATATTAAAGCGTCTGTAGATATAGACAAATTAAACAAAAGCGAACAAAAATTCCTACTTCGCCTCCGCTCCAACCAGCTTTGCACTCTGTCAAAGATGCGTTACTGGAGCAACAATCCAAATTATGACACCAAATGTCCTCGGTGTCATTCATCACATGAAGACCAGCAACATTTGCTTCTTGACTGTCGCTATAATAAAACTAAATTACATGATGCGATGGTCAGAATCAATAAGGTTATCCAGGATAATCTGAAACCTGGCTTTGTTATTCGAAATTTTGGGGAGCGCCATATTATTTGACGCAGCGTGGAATTGAAGGAAGCGAAGAAATGTCAGAGTTGCCGGAAGATTGGAAGAGGTCCATTTATGCTAGTATGCTAGGATATGTTAGTATGGACACTTTCAAGCGATTCAACAAGCACTTTAGAGTTCTCAAGCCTCTCTCTGTTCTCCGAAAAATCTCTACAATACTCATGGAAACTTCCCGTTCCATTTGGACCGCTCGATGTGTTTACAAGGCAAATTGTGAACACGAGCAATCACCTTCTCAGTGATTTGTATATATTAATTTTTGTGTAAGGTAACTCATCAATAACTATTGACGGGGGTTATAAAACTACC
>JAOPGA020000437.1:0-11581 GCA_026419775.2 Acrasis kona
TTGGCTTCATTATCACTACAACCCTCGTCTTGTTCGAAAGCCCGACATCAAGATGCCCATCATGAACAATGCTACATCCGGACGTAAACCAACCCGCAGAATGACAAAAGCAAGAGGCGGGATTGTTCAAGATGAGAATGGTGGAGCAAGTGGCAGATCTGGTGATCATCTCCAAAGAAGAAAGGCACAACAAACCGCATTCGACTCCTTTGAGCAATCCAGTACACTAGCGCACGAGGACATACCCGGGACATCATCCGCCGAGGAATCTGATTCAACGCCTGATGATGAGCAAGAGCTGTTTGGAGGGTTCGACAATGAAGAGGACACCGTTGAACAAGACCCGAATGACGCGGATCTAATTGATGACACTCACACCCCTGGGTATGAACAACAGTTTGATGATGAGCAAGAGCTGTTTGGAGGGTTCGACAATGAAGAGGACACCGTTGAACAAGACCCGAATGACGCGGATCTAATCGATGACACTCACACCCCTGCATATAGTGACAATGCTCCAACATCTAGAGAAGCAGAGGAAAGTAGTCCACCCTCTCACACACTTGTTAGAAGAAGGAGGTCTTCACGTCGGAGTGCTGCATTGGAGGATCAGGAACCTGCGCCTGTCACAACCATCGACCAGCGTCGGGCGTCTTTCGATGAGTTTGTTCAAGACACTCACAACAGAAACGAGCATGTATCACAAGCACGCAGGATGAATGACATGGTGGAGTCAATCAAGAACAGCGATCAAACAAATGCAAGGCGTGTGTTGAGAACCAGATCCAATAAATAATATTCTCAAAGTTTATATTGTTTATTCTTTTTAGATTGTCAAATCCTTTATACATTTCATTCAGTCAAATGTGTAATCGGCATTTTGTCAAAAATTAAAAGTTCATCATTGTATGGCCTATGATGAGTAGAGCATAGTCGCTTTGGAAATTTCGAGTGAAAGTCATTTTCCGATGAGTTATCTCGAATTTTCATTTTTAAGACAAGTTTTTATTTTTAAGACATTGTTTTCATTTTTCAGATATCCGCCAACTGTACTCCTGGTGATAACGTTGAACTGAGTGAACAAACGTTCATCAAAGTACTTATTTGGTATCAAAATGTCATGAATTGTATTACAATAAACCCTTGCTGCTTATTTGCTTCTTATTTTGCTTTTATTGTATTATTGTACAATTATTGCATGGGCAATAAAACATTTGGTTTGTACACTAAATCGTTATACAGTTTGATGTTGGGTAATACATATGCTACAACTTGACCTGGAGTGACTGCTAGGTAGGACTTTATGAATTGAGCCGTTCACAGAAGTGTGAGGATCACAAAAAACGGTTTGTCAGTTGATGACGAGGGGTTTGAACTATCTGTCTTTGAAAATTGTAGGTATTTGTCATTTCAATAGATTGACAGCTAAATTGCCTTATTGATTTAAAAACTACCAGATCCTTTAACATATGAAAAGCAGCATGAAGATACAGTGCTTTTGAGTTTGTTAAACTAGCATACTCAGAAATGGCGTTTGATCCCTTCAATTTACACCACAGTAAATCTTTATCTTCTACAACCATATATGAAAAAATCTGAATCATATGATACATAGATTTTATAATTCCTAAATCCTGTTCTGTAATGCAAAGCCACTTTTGAACATCTTTATTCTTTAGTAAATAATTTGAATATAGGCCGTATTTGTGCACCAATAACAGAGAATTTAATGTTTGCTGTATCTCAAATCAATTTTATATTGATATCAAAAGCAAGATTAGAACTCTTTTCAGTAAAAAAGTGTGATAAATAGTGACAGGCTAAAACATGGGGTTAAAAATTAACGCATGTAATAAACTCAACCTCTTATTTATAACGCATGTATTATTTATTTAAAGTTTTGTTTTGAGGATTGCCAGAATCTCCTCCATGTTGGTATCCATCTTCTTCATGTTGGCCTCTATTTTCTCCATGTTGGCCTCTATCTTTGACATCCTCTCCTCTGTTGCATTGCTGCTGCTGGTTGTGAGACTCTGCACCATTCTATCCATTGACTCAACCATCTTCATTTGGGTTTCTGACTGCTTCTTGAGCTCTTCTAACCGCGGATATTTGAAAAGTAAAAACAATTTCTGAAAAATAAAAAACTATCTGAAAAATAAAAAACCGAGATATCTCACTCAGAAATGACTGTCGCTCAATACTTCAAAAACAAATCATGCTCTACTCATCAAGGGCTACACAATGATGTAACTTTCTATCTAACCTTTGCTTCTCCTGCTCCCTTGTAGCAGCAATCTAGCGGTTTTTCTCGTGCATCCTGCTGTGGAGATCCTCACAATCAATTGCCTGTTGATTGTTGTAACTTGCTTTTGCAGCCTGAATGCCCTTAATTGTGGTGAGAGATTCTGATGATTCTTGAGTTTGCTGGCACGCCTTCCTGTTTAGGGCTCGGCACGAGTCATCTGCAAGTAACTCGCAAATTATTTGATTAAAATACTTAATTTGTACAAGTTGCGGGATCAAATAAAGCCGCAAGTCAAATCAAGCTCGAGTACAAGCGCAGGTTACTTGCAAATAATAATAAAAATAGATTAATTTTTATTTTTATGTTGGTAATAATCCTTCAATAGTATTAGCCATCGGAACGTAGTTGAAATCATGGAGTGACGTCTAACATCAATTACATCACGTCCCGAGTTAAACAATCGCACAACAGATACAGATGCTGCTGGAATTGCTAAATATGCCCTTGCTACCTGAGCCATATTGGGAAACAATGTTTGATTATCCTTCCACCACTCCAGAACCCACTGAAAAGAGTCCTTTACATTACTGCTTGTCACTCCTGAGTTATAATACTTTTCAACATCAGACAGCCTAGCAGCATCTTTCTGAGTAGTACGTAGCATCATGGCATTAACTGAAAAATCAGAACTTGGAGGAGTTGGTATATTTTCTTGTTCTTCATCATAAATGCCAAAATCAACCTTGATCTTCTCGATTACTTGCTTAATAATGAAATCATGATCTTCATCTGTCAAATGTGACTTCATCCATACTGCCTTGCTTCTAGGGTCCAATGTTGCTGCCACATAATACACAAGGCTGCTATCCATAAGTTTATAGTATTTATCATACTTTTCTATAGATTCTCTGACAGACTCCACAAGGTTATTTGGGGTACTTTTAAATTTGCCCCTCTTTTTAACAACATCATTTAGCATATCACTCAGTGAATAATAAATACCAAGTGAGTTGGTTATTTGTGGTTTTGTTGTTGATAGAAATTTGGTCATTTTATCAAATTTTTCAAGGACATTATGCACATGTAGCAGCTGAGTCCAATCATTATTATCTAACAATAGATCGTTGAGATCCTCATTTTGAGCATATCTAGTAAGCTCATTAGGAAAACGTAAAGCATCATCAATCATATGGTAAGTTGAATTCCATCGATTCTGAACATCATAATCAACAAAATGCTTCTGCTGATTATTTGTTATTAGACTAAGCCAACGTTCCCGTCATTGAGTACTGTCCTTAATATGTAGAACAAGAGTACGTACTTTCATGATGGCACTGAGAACTTCAATAGGCTTATTTGCTTCAAGCTTGTCAAGGATCTCATAACAATCCTTTTTCTTTCCTGCCTTGAGCGCTTTCATTATATCTTTTGCAATCAGATTAATGATGTGCGCCAGGCATCTAATATAGCCATCATTACCTTGGAATATTGACCCGCCATTATTACGAAGTGTTGTCTGTAATGTTGTAGTCAAGGTTTTGATCAGTGACTCCATGTTACTCGCATTATCAGCAGTGATGGTTAAAATTTTTGACAACAGGCCGAGTTCTGTTAATGTTTCGATCACTGCATTTGACATATTTGCTCCGCTATGGCGACCTTTCAGCTCTGTAAAATCTAATACACGTTCATAAAATTTAAAGTCAGCACCAATCCAACTGCCAATTATTCCAAAAAATGCGTAATTGTTAGGACTTGTCCAAGCGTCTAGCGACACTGCAATGGACTCGCATGTTGATTCCAAAAATGTTTTCAGCTCATCCCTTGATTTTTTAAATTGGTCCTCGATTCTTCTACGCATTGTAGTGGCCGACATTTTCGATTCATCAAAGCCAATGTGTTCAAATATTTGTTGAAATGCTCGGCACTCAACAAACGTAAATGGAAGATCCTCTTCTACTGTTAATTGAACAACATCCTCCTCAAATTGTTCTCTTTTGCTTAATGAACTCTGTTCTGGTGCTGTTTGTCCCTTTTCAAATATGTTGTGCTTTTTTAAATGCCTCTTCATGTTAGATGTGGTGTTCTTCCTGACGCTTTCAAGAACACTCCATTTTTTGCAAAGCTTACAAGAAATTAATTGATCTGCTACTTCTCTTGTGCCCTCCTTCAAAACATCTGTGACTGTAAAATGGTCCCAGACAAAACTTCTCTTCTCGCCTTTATTTGTATTTCGGCCTTTGTTGCGACTGGCTGCGGTATTCGCGAGTTGATTCAAAAAAATCATTCTCTTCAGGCTCTCTTTCTGGAGTGAGAGGATCTATTTGTTGGGTTTTATCGTCACTTTCTTCTTCAAGACGTCTATAGTCTACGTCAATGCGGCGCCTCTTGTTGGCGTGTTGTTCGTCAGCCATTATTTGCAATTATTTGCAAGTGTTCGAGTATAGACTCGATTGTTATTTGAACTTGAACCTTTACAATTAAATTATTTGTGATTTGAGTTTGACTCGTTATTTGCAAGTAATATTCGAGTTTATTTGTATTTGTGCCGAGCCCTATTCCTGTTTGCTTCAGCAGCAGCTTCTTCATGTTCTGAGAGTTTCTGCTTTGGCTTCTCATCAGGCTCTGTGCCACTATCATCACTAAAAACTTTCTTCACTACATTATCACGTTTACTACTCCCCGTCCAGTGCTTGTTTTTTTGTTTGCTACAGTCGTTGAACTTTGTACAGCATTCTTTATTGTCTTTTCAGAGCATCCATATGTTTTTATAATGTTTTTAACCTCCATGCTCTGTAAGGTTTTAGCCCAAGACTTCTTGCCACCCTGATGAACACAAACGATTGTTGTTTTCACGTCATTTGGCAGACGGAACCTTTTCTTTTTTGGCTGTTTGACTGCTCCGTCGTCCTCATCCACACTTTCATCAGAWGACTCGATATCACGCTCTGATCGACTTGTCCTCTTTGTGCCTCTCTGTGAATTTGATTGGCTATTATGTAGAGCATGATCTTTAGGTGTTTGTGACGCTTCAACTTGTGTTGCATCCAATTCCGGTATGGAAGACATAACTGCTGCTGCTTCCTCTTCTGCTAATCGCATGTTGTAAGCAGTTTGAGGCGATGGTGGACGATCTTCATCAGAAGAAGAGCTTTGTCTGTGTGTGTCTGATTGATCCATTTTTTGCTTAATATATTTAAAGTCCGGAATCTGATTGTCCTTCTAGTGCCCTGATTCTGTCATCATCACATATTTGTGCTTACTTCTATAGATAGTCAACTGGAAATCATGAACAAAACCAAAAAATCAAATGTGATCAAAGCAGCCCTCCTTTGTGCAATTCTTTTTGAGATAAGCACAATCGAAGATGAAGAGGCCTATATTAGTTACCCTTTATTCATTGAGGACGCAGCAAAATATAGTGGAAAAGGGTTAGGAAGGGGGAAAGGTATTTGAAAAAAGAGGCGCATTCACCACAAAAGGCGTAGCAACTATCAGTATTTTATGAAGTTTCCATCACTCTTTCAGAAAAACACGCATCTTAGCCAAGCCTAGTTTGATTGTATTGTTGAAGATGTTGGAAATCCAAATAGAATAAGAAAACCGGTACAAGCGCAGACGGTACACAGAAGGACCATGAAGCACCCGAAAATGCTATAGACAAAAGCGTGACATTAAAGTTGAGAAGCACGCTACATTTAAAAAAAACAAGCCTCATTAACCGACATTGATGCATTAAAATCAAACGTATGTTGAACATGTGTATTCATTTAATTAACAATTATATAGTTGGTCGACTACATGTATCATCCTTTAATGGATCAATTAGAGAAGGCTCAGCATTGAGATAACCTTCGGAACAACCTCGACGATTACTACACTCACTTTGAGGAATTTCTTGCTAATAATCCTCTCACCGTCAAACAAGAAATGGTCATTAATTATTACAAACAGTACCATGGATCTGAAGTACTTAAAGAAGATCACCTCCGCGGCTCAAAATTCTGGAAGACAAGGAGACAAATCCATGAAAACAGACGAACAACAAAATAGACGAGAGTTATCCAAAGTCATCTCGCTATCACGGCAAAGACTCAAACTACACATCAAAGAGTCTAAATACATCCACCATCTGTGTGTACAATAAGATCCGTAAAGGCAAACTCATCGAGGGCACCAGAAACTAACTACAAGCCAGAAAGGATCTGTTTGAAGGAACATTGTTTGAAGATTACAAGGCGCCCGAGCTCGAGACAATCCATCACTTAGAAAGTGTTCAAATCGGTTTGGATGCCACCCTCGACGTTTTATATATTCTTGTTCCAAAATTCATGAACAAAAAATCCATTCGGTCGATTTTGTATGCCATCCTAGAATTGTTTCACACCTTTCCAAACCAAAAGGTCAAGGCCTCGGACAATAGGCACAAGGATGAAGAGGACGTGAGCGCGTACCACTTGATGGATTGGGTACCAGAGGGTAAAAAGAACGATGCGTGTGCCAGCCGACAAATCCTAGCGAACGGAAAAGTGTTTACTTTGGAGAGCATTATTCGTTTGTCAACCGCCCTGAAAGTATTCCAAAGAGTTACTTCCGCCTACTTTGAGATTATCGACAACGATGAATGGAGGAAATACCGTGATGTCGCCGGAAGATGCACGCAGGCATACGCTCGTTTGATGAAATCATCATTGGACRATGCCTTCATTGGATTAGCCATCAACAATGGACAAGTGAAGAACCATCGCGATTGGAATGACATTAAAGGCGGGCTGTCRGTGCTAGCTTCCTATGGCTGCTGTGAAGGAGGAGAGTTGTGCTTGCCTCAAATCGGCATTAAATTCATCTACCAGCCCGGTGCCGTCATCTTTGTCAGCTCGCAGGCTGTCGAGCACTATATTGCAGGATACACCGGTTTTTGATTTGGAACTGTTCGCTGCAGCCATCAATCACGCCTTGACCTGGCAGTGAAGGCCCTTCAAACATTCACATGTGCAGTCGCAACATTAACAGTCAATGAAACTCAGAATTCTTCTATCTTACCCGCCATTCAGAATGACTTAATAGAGCAGGCACTAGTAATACGTACTAATTTACAAAACATCCATGATTACTATGAAGATCGGATGCAAGAATGTACTCAGGAAGGTAATGCTCAAAAGCACCATGTTGAAGATATAGAAAATGAGGACGATGAGAATGATGAGAGTTAGATAATAGCGACCTGTTTCGAGGATGAAATAAAAACAATATTGAATCAATTTGTTGACATTTTGAATTGTCCTTCACCAGCGGCAATTGACCTTAGCGTTACAATCTTCTCAATATGTGAACAAGATGATCTTGAATAAGACTTTAGCTTTGGAGAGCGACGATGAATTGGATGAAATAACAAGCAATCCATCTGATGAAGAAGACATTCAAGAATTAGTTTCACAATCTTATCAACAGATGAAAAAAAATATTGAAGAGATTAATAGAACGCAGATGAACATCATGAGGGACAAAGAGCTTCGTTATTGTAATCACATTTACAACAATAGGGACATCAATGGAGATATATCTTCCCAAGATGAGCAAGAAGGAGAGGGAGATGACATTGACGAAGAGGTGGGAGATGAGTTTGAAGGTGACAATTACGAAGGTGACAACGATGAATAAATAATAATTTATTTTATATTACAATCAACTACCAACATAATATTGTAATTAGGGAAGAATGAATTAGAAGGACTGCATGATATAATTTTATTGAAGTTCTTATGGAACTTTATAGAGAACTTCCACTGGATACCGGTATAAAAAGGATGTTTGAATATTCACAATAAACAACTATTAGAATTGGCTATTTATTGCAAACAATGAGAACATTCACATCCAAACTCATCTCCACACAAGAATTAAAGTCGAGTAAATGAAAAGTGCCACCTCAAACACAATCTACAACTACTTTACACCAAAGCACACCTCCAAAGACACCCCCAAAGACAATGACAAACGCAAACACCACAACCAAGAAGAATGCCACCAGCCAACCACAATCTGCCTCTCCTCCTGCTTACAAGAAAGCAACCTCATCGTCATTTAAAGATGTTCCATCACCATCACCCCGTAACGTCTCTAGACCTTGATGAGAAAGATTTATCAATCTCAAATAAAAAATAGAAGACAAACAAATAGAGACAATGCACATGTTGTCTTTACAACAGGTCCTGTTAAGTCACACCCTTCAAACATTCACATGTGCGTCATTAAAATCCAGTGAACCTGACGTTTCTTCTTCTATCCTGCCTGCCATTCACAATCACTTTGCTACAATTACATTTCCAAACGTTTCAATGTTGAGATTGTGAAATYGAACACAACATTAACAGCAACCTTTTACTCTGACATTTCCATCACATGTTAACATTATCACGTCGTTGCAAACACATTATCTGGATGTTGAGATTACAAAATCAAACATAACACAAACAGCAAACTTGTATTCTCACATTTCCATCACATGTTAACATTATTACGCTGCTACAAACACAGATATCACATTGTCACATGTTTAAATGTTGGGATTATAAAATTACAACAGCAACCTACTACTCTTGCATTTGCGTGATATGTTAGTATTATGACACAGCCACACATCAAGGATTGAAATTCCGAGGACTTAGACTTTGACGGACATGTTTCAACTTTGTTGTTTGAGTCCTGGGATTGATTCCGGTGGGGATTTTGTACTTCTTATAAACGCTCAAGCGTTTAGCTGTGCGTTTAATACTTTGTACTTTATACTTTAATAATAAATTTATACTTTATTATTATTGATCATAATGAGTAGAGCATGATTTGTTTTTGAAGTATCGAGCAACAGTCATTTCTGAGTGAGATATCTCGGTTTTTTATTTTTCAGATAGTTTTTTATTTTTCAGAAATTGTTTATACTTTTCAGATATTTGCCTTTATTAATTATTTGTCTTTGTACTATTAGAATTAATTATTTTTGACAAGTATCAAGTATCAAATTATACTTAATTCTATATAATTTTGTATTCGCTCTCATAAACCCCCTACTATACCATTGGCTTTCATTCTAACTTTCAACCTACAGTTTTCAAAAACAAACTCTGAAAATCACATTTACTATTACATCATCATCAACTTTTACGTTTGCATTTATATCGCTTGCTAACATCATTTTGTTGAATCAGTTTTTAAAATTGATGCATTTGTGTGTCTTATAAATGCTCATAAGTTTTGGTTGTGAGTTCGATACCAGTGGGGGATTTAGTACTTCTTATAAACGCTCAAGCTTTTAGCTGTGTGTTTAGTACTTTGTTCTTTGTACTTTGTACTTTAGTAATAAATTTGTACTTTATACTTGTAAATAATTCTATAATAATATTTTGTACTTTATATAAGTAATTAATTCCTTCTAGTACAAACTATTTACAATTATTGTACTCCCTCTACATAAACCCCCTAAATACGTATATTTAAGCATTCTGACCCATATTACTTTAAAAAAATTAAAAATCGGTTTTGATACAAACCTAAACTCTCTGATTTTTAATTTTTATCTTGAGCTTAATAAGCAATATGAATATTTGAGCATACCAACCTATATTTTTCCAGTAAAAAATTAAAAGTTAATTTTGATCCAAACACAAGTTTTTTGATTTTTGATTTTTCTTATGCTAGTTAGCTTAGAAAGCTCAAGTATTTGTATTAGGAATTAAAGAATTGACTTTTGCTGGCTCAAAGATGAAGTTGAAAAGCTAGGAACGAAAACTCCAAATACATATATTTGAGCATTTTGACCTATATTACTTTGGAAAAATTAATTTCAACCCAAACCTAAGCTTGACAATTTTTGATTTTTTCACTAGCTATTACGCTTTGTAAGCTCAAATATTCGTATCAAGAGTTTAAAAATCAACTCTCATTGACTCAAAGGTGAAGTTGAAAAGCTAGCAACAGAAATTCCAGATATGCTTATTTGAGCATTTTGACCTATATTTCTTTAGAAAAAAATCAAAAATTAATTTTGACCCAAACCCAAGCTTATAAGAAGTACAAATTCCTCCTTAGAATCGAACCATAGACCGGATCTTTGGGACATTTATAAAATGTACAAATGAATCGATTCTCAAACGGTAGATGTGTCAAAAAATTGAAATTGTAACCGATATTAATGTGAAAGCTAAAGTTGTTGTCAATAGGGGGTTTATATGAGCGACTACAAATTGTACAAATAGAGAGTTTATGTGAGCTAGTACTAAATTAATTAGTACGATGTACAATCTACGAAGTACAAGTATTATTTTGTACTTTGTACTTTGTGTCTATTTAGACATGAATCTCTTGGAGCAAAATGCGGATATGTGAAATGTATAAAGGTTTTCTGAAATGTACAAATAATTATCTGAAATGTATAACAAGGTCAGATTTAAGATCAGATTGGTGATGCGGCGACCACGTTGTGAAGAATCATTAATTTTGACGTTGAAATCACAGGCAATAATAATGTCATGTCTTTTTAAACGTGCTCCTGTAATCCATTCTTCAATTTCTTGTTTATAAAATAAATAAGAACCTAATCTCTGTTAGGACGTAAAGCGATGCTAGGTAATTGTACCCTTGTAAGAACCTCTTAAAACAACGTAGGGTAGAGCTAGGTATCCATACCCTTGTAAAGTTGTTATCTTAGACCTCTAGTTAGGACATAAGGTGGAGCTAGGTATCCACTCTCCATGCTTTGTAACTCTCTTGTAATGACCAACATGTGACTATACTAACAGACTGCTTGTCTGGCATTCAAGCTGTACAGTTATATGAAAAGCTGGTAAATGTGGAACAACAGTTACAAATATGTGACAACCAACTACTTCATGCAATTGTCCAGGGAGCGCCATATTATTTGACGCAGCGTGGAATTGAAGGAAGCGAAGAAATGTCAGAGTTGCCGGAAGATTGGAAGAGGTCCATTTATGCTAGTTTGCTAGTATGGACACTTTCAAGCGATTCAACAAGCACTTTAGAGTTCTCAAGCCTCTCTCTGTAATCCAAAAAATTTCTACAATACTCATAGAAACTTCCCATTCCATTTGGACCGCTCGATGTGTTTACAAGGCAAATTGTGAACACGAGCAATCACCTTCTCGGTAATTTGTATATATAATTTTTTGTGTAAGGTAACTCATTAATAACTATTGACGGGGGTTGTAAAACTACCAATAAACTATCAGGCTTATCCCTGTTTTTTAAAAAAAAACGGTAAAGTCTAGGTATCCAAACCCTTACGTGAACCTCACATATGTGCAGGATGTAAGGAAACCG
>JAOPGA020000439.1:0-19791 GCA_026419775.2 Acrasis kona
TGATTCGAAGCAACATGCTGCCAGGATCACTCATAAAGGGCTCTTTTAAATTCTGGGGTCTTCCATTCACACTATACCAAAGTGGTTTTGATTTTGACGAACATCCTTCGACTGACAAACGCAAAGCTACTATTTATGCTAGTTTACTTGGTTACACTAGTATGGATGTTGTTAAGCGCTTCTCAAACAAGATACCAGTCAAAAAGCCACTTCAAGTGTTGAGGAAGATATCAACAATCTTGATGGAAACCTCTTACTCCATCTGGCACGCGCGCTGCGCAACCCATGCCATCAAATCCGCCAAGCTAGGCGGACCTTCAGCTGTATAGAGTCATTTATACATATGTAAATAATTTCTAATAAAGCTTGTCGCAGAATGCGATTTATAAAAAAAAGGCATTCAACAGCCAGGTGCTCTATCAACAAGTAGAAAGAAGGAGCTCAACAACATCAAAAACGCAAGCAAGGCCTCTACAAAGGTAATCGAGAATCCAGTGGACACGGACGACGAGTTCAACGTTGAAACCGACCCAAAGAAGAAGAAGAAGAACAAAAAAACTATGCCATTTAACAATGTCTTCTCTGAGGATATATTGACCTTCTCTTCAAAGCTGAAGGACCTCAGCAAGGAGTTGGAGGGATTAAAGACGTACAACAGCAAGCTGGTGAAGGTGCATGAGGACACGGTGAAGGCAGTTAAGGCGTCAGTAGACAAGAATGGCACCCACTCCACTAGCCTGCACATCAAGGTTAGAGAGGCTATCAAGGTTGCCATACAAGTAAATTATCCTGCAAAACATGCGAGCTGGCGTTGAGATCACTCAAGACGTAGCTAAAGATCCACTCTTTCATACTATTTTGAGGTGTACATTCTTCTACTTCTTGACTTTTGTTGAGATGACTGATGAGTTGCCCTGCAAAGAGGATGCCGCCTTACACTGGGACGAGTTTGTTAGAACTCTGAGAAAAGGGTACACTGATGCCGTGAAGCCATCAGCAGTTTGAGACAGGTGGAACAAGATGGTGAAATCTAATGCAAAGAGGAAGGATTTTGCCCACAATATAGGTGAAGAAGAAGAATGTTATCAATGGGATACAGAGGGTATCAGACTAGCCGAAAAAAAGCATCAGAAGCTCTTGTACGACTACTACATGAATGAGGTAGTTCTTCCAAATCAAATCTATGTCCCTGCTTCTCCTACTGGTGACAAGACCAACAACCACAGCCACATAATAACCAAGAGCCACATCAGCAGCCACAGGACCAACCACATCAGCAGCTATAAAACCAACAGCCACAGCCACATCACCAACCTCAAGACCAACAGGTGGAGGTGATTGATATTTGTTTTGACGAGGACGAATATATGAAGGAGTTCCTAGACTATGAGGCAACTCAAAAATATTAACTGGAATCCCTGCATTATTTACTAGCTATTTTTATTTCTATTACAACCTTTTATTATTATCTTTTCTTGATGGTTTTTTGCGTATGTCCCATAGGCTTTTTTAATCTCAATCCATGGGAAACTATATCCTCCCCAGCCCTTTAGGTTTTTTTGAAGTCAATAATAAAGTTATTTAAATATACTCTTTATATGTTACCCTTCTACTAACAAGACTGTATTAGACAAAATGCAGCGTTTCAGCGCGTTGCAATTTATTGCAATCATATACAACTTTCCCGTTACATGGGTGGTTTTAGTAAATTTTACTTTTGAAAACATCAGTTTATATGAGCGGAAATGCTCGCGAACATTGTTCTAAAATTGTATATTCTTCTCTAAAATGTTAATAGAACTCTTTTCAGTAAAATAATGTGATAAATAGCAACAGGCTAAAACATGGGATTAAAAATTAACGCATGCAATAAACTCAACATCTTATTTATAATACATGTATTATTTATTCAAAATTTTGTTCTGAGAATTGCCAGAATCTCCCCCATCTTGGCCTCCATGTTGGTGTCCATCTTTTCCATCTTGGCCTCCATCTTCTCCATATTTGCCTCTATCTTCTCCATTCTCTCCTCTGTTGCACTGTTGTTGCTGGATGTGAGGCTCTGTACCATTTTTTCCATTGACTCAACCATCTTTATTCAGGCTTCTGACTGCTTTTTGAGCTCCTCTAACCTCTGTTTCTCTTGCTCCCTTGCAGCAGCAATCTGACGGGTTTTCTCGTGCATCCTGCTGTGGAGTTCCTCACAATCAACCGCCTGTTGATTGTTGTAGCTTGCTTTTGCAGCCTGAATAGTGGTGAGAGATTCCGATGATTGTTGAGTTTGCTGGCACGCCTTCCTGTTCACTTCAGCAGCAGCTTCTTCATGCTCCAAGAGTTTCTTCTTTGGCTCCTCATCAGGCTCTGTACCACTGTCATCGTTAAAAACTTTCTTCACAACATTATCACGTTCATTTTCGCCACATTTAGTGCTTGCTTTCTTGTTTGCTGCAGTCATCAAGCTTCGCACAGCATTCTTTATTGTCTTTTCAGAGCAACCATACGTTTGCATAATGTTCTTTACCTCTACACTCTGTAAGGTTTTAGGCCAAGACTTCTTGCCACCCTAATGAACACAAATGATTGTTGCTTTCACATCATTTGGCAGACGGAACCTTTTCTTTTTTGGTTGTTCGGCTGCTCTGTCGTCCTTATCCACACTTTCATCAGAAGAATCAACATCACGCTCTGATCGACTTTTCCTCTTTCTGCCTCTCTGTGGGTTTAATTGGCTATTATGTTGAGCGTGGCCTTCAGGTGTTTGTGGCGATCCAACTTGTGTAGGAGCATCCAATTCTGGTATTGAAGGCGTGATTGCTGCTTCCTCTTCTGCTAATTGAATGTTGTAAGCGGTTTGAGGTGATGGTGGGCGATCTTTGTCAGAAGAAGGGAGCTTTGTCTGTGTGTGTCGAGCTGATCCATTTTCCGCTATAATATATCAAGTCATGTTGATGAAACAGAATCTAGAATCTAAATTCCTCATCCCTCCAATACTCCCGTTCTATCGCCACCACATATTTGTGTTGTTTCCTTTGATGGATAGTCAACTGGAAATATGAACAAAACCGAAAAATCAAATTCATGTGATCAGGGCAACCCTTCTTTGTGCGATTCTGTTCGAGATAAGCACAATCCAAGATGAAGAGGTGTATGTTGATTACCCTTTATTCATTGAGGACCCAGCAAAATATAGCGGAAAAGGGTTAGGACGGGGAAAAGGCATTCGCAAAAAGAGGCACATTCACCACCAAAGGCGTAGCAACTATCAGTATTTTACAAAATTTCCATCACTCTTTCAGAAAAACACGCATCTTAGCCAAGTCCAGTTTGATCTCATTGTTGAGGATATTGGAGATAAGAGGGAGTATGTTTTGAAAAAAACCAACATCCTTTGTTTATCATATGAGGATATGGTTGTTTTGACTTTAATTTGGCTTGTAAAGTACGAGTCTTACTCTTCACTCTCTTTGATGTTTGGAGTGTCTGAGTATGTAATTAGCATTACAATTAACATGATGACGGAGGTGCTCTGCGCCTATTTTATGCGATACATCCCAAACAAACAATCATCTACCACACAATCATTGCTTAGCAGCCACATTTTATTTGTTTTGAATGGCACTATACACTTGAGATTGCGACCGCAGAAGAGCCAACATTTTTGGTACAATACTCACTATGAAATGCACGGTATGGTGACACAATTACTTGTTGATTTTGACGGATATATTGCTGCCTTTGAAACTGGGTTTCCTGGATCAATGCATGATTCAACACAAGCAAATCACAGCCATACTATTCGTAGTGCTATTGGGATGAATTCTGCACTAACGGATTCAGCTTATAGTGGACTTGACTTCTGTGTTGCAGGATTCAAACCCTCACAACTCCAGAAAGACCCAAACAGAGTTGAGTTTGACCGTATATCAAGGAGGGAGCAGAAGATTGTAGAGCATATAAATGGCTTCTTTAAAAATTGCAGGACAGTCAGCAAGAAAAAAGCATTTGAGCACTCAGTACCACTTCACATTCGCTGTGTTGGCATGGCCTGTGGTTTGTATAACTTCCGGAAGGTGTGCGGGGAGTTTCCTGTTAAAAAATTGGAGATGTAATAAAAAGTGCATTGTATTATAAATAAGATGTTTCGCATAATACACGTGCAATAAAATTAAAACATGGCGATTGCATGCTTTATCAAATTGTAACAGCCAAAAGAGTTCTAATATAGCCTTCATTTTTATGGCATTTTCTTATATATTGACTCAATTAACATGTAGACTGCCATGCGTATCATAATAGCTGGAAAAACAAGTCTCATTAAAATTGAGTTATTTTTGGGTTTGTGGATCCTGTGGACTTAAATCCCAGCACTTACAGGTGCTGACTACTTATTTAAATACAGCTACACACATAATAACCAATATTTTAGAATATACTATACTTGATTGTGTCTCACAAGAAGCTATAAGCTCTACATGTCCATAATTGATTAGATCTATACCTTCTTTCCATTAAAGATTTCTTTGTATATAAAGATTTATTTTTCTTACATATCATAATTTAGGAAGACAAATACTGGACAAAAGTACTATTATAGTATGAAAGAAAAAAATAATAATTTCGACTCTTTTTATAAGCATTCAAATGTCAAGTTGACAATAAAACCTGATTACACTAAGAATATTTAACAAATCTTTAAAATAATGGATGCTCTGTTGTATAAGCTTAGTATATAGCTAAGAAAAAAATATCAAAGGCAAGAAAGCTTTTTTGAGGTGCTATTGTACATAGATGCTTTAAGGGCTGGGGAGGATATGCTCTCCTTGGGCCTGTCCCTTGAGTAATAATAACCTTTGGGAAGCAACCTATGGATGTGACCGGATAATAGAGCCCACCTACGGGGTTGTAGAATTCTAAAATAGGAAATAACCCTGCCACCGAGTAAAAACTTGGCCCCACGAATTGCTTTCCCTAATTAAATGAAGTTGATCCATGTTGTAAAATAGAGCTGTTCTACTAAGATTTACATAGAAACTGATAACCAGAGGACAGCGGGGTTGAGTCGTTCCATATTACGGTAATAATATCATTTATGGATCCAAGATTATATAAACTAGCAGTTCAGTGACCTTTTAGACCTAACTCACTTTGACAAAAGTCACATAATCGGACTGCTGTATGAGGTGAGGCATGTAGCCACATTAACAAGGAACAGACTAGAGCCGAAGATACATGCCACTACTACTCAAAATACCTTTGTCCAACACACACCTGCCAAATCGATCCTGACTCCCAGAGTCAATAAGAGATTGAACAGTGAAGTGTCTTCATCTCAAAATGGAGGAATTGTTATCAACGATTATGAAGACAGATCTACACCTTCCGCTAAGAGAATCCTATCCAACATGAAGTACTACAAGAAGGTTCCAAAATTCAGTGACTACAAGTCATCCTTATTCTACTTTAGGGATATGACCTACTTCATAGATCAAAATTGCTTCACAAATGAAGACACTTATCATCTTATCCTTAAGAGCGCCCCACCACACAGATCATTCGCTATTAAAGATAATTACATCCACTTAGTAAACAAAAAACTGGTTCCCATGTTTGGAGGACCAGGCCAATCTAACAATGCTAAACCTCCACCTGCAACCAATTCAGGTTCCGGTAATGAATCAAAGACCCAGTCCAAGATTGATAACAAGTCCATCATTAAAGGCACCAATGATAAAGCAACACGTACGTTTTGCAATTACTGCAAGTCAAAGGATCACAACTTGCCCAATTGTCCTAAGAAGGCAAGGCAAGCTTTAAGAAACTCTCAACAACAACAGCAACAACAGCCAAACAAAGTTGATTCAATTCAATCTATCCTAGCAAAATTTGAAGTTGACAACATCAGTGAGTCCATCAAAAAAGAGATCAAATCAACTGCATCTGTCCTCAGTACAGTACAAATTCTTAAATCAAACAAGGTCGATCTGCTTCAAGACGATATAGACACTGAGAGCAGACCACTGTTACCTATTGTACCTCATCCACAAATACCAGTCATCATTTCAGGAGCTTCCTTCTTGGCTGACCTGGACTCTTGGGCCGATCAATCCTGCGTGTCAAGATCATTTCTTGAAGACCTTCAATCATAAGCATACCACATATCAGATTCCAATACTCTTAAGATACAAGGAGTTACCGGTTCTGCTATAGACTGTCCTATTGCTACCATCAAATTGTCAATTAATGGTCGATCATTCGTCTTCCCATTTGGAGTAATAAACCAACCTGTCAAGCAGATGATATTTGGATGGAATCTAATGTCTATGCTTAGTATCCCAATTCCCCAGTCCAGATCAGATGATATTAAACAACATCTAAAAAATTATGAAGTCCATAATGACAGCCCATCACTAGAAGAACTAAACTCATCCGAGGGTCTGGTCTATCACAATGAATACAACAAATGAATTCCATTTCTGGAAGATGACCTGAACAATAACTTAGATACCGCTGATCACCATAGCTCAATTGGAGAGGTTGAAATAAACTTCAAAGACCCAGCAGTAAGAAGCAATAACTTTTACCAACGTCAACATCTGCTTTCAGAACTCCATAACACCGGTTATGAGAAAACCATTCAAGATTGGCTAGAAAAAAATATTATCGAAGAAATCAATGAGTTAGAAGAACCTTCTGTTGACCCCTCTGGAACTCCTAACGGTCTATTCAACACTCAAACTTTCCTGACCTTTTCTGGTAACAGATGGAGGTACGTGCAAAATTTTGTGCACATCAACAGACAAATAATGGACGATTCGAATGATGTTCCTTCTACAGAAGAAGCTTTCCGTGCTATTGCTCTTGCTAAACCAACCATCTTCTCTAAAATTGACCTTCGTTCCGCTTACCTCCAAATCCCACTGCGCCAATGTGACAGACCTATCACAGCTATCACTTGCAACAATAAACGTTATTAATTCGTGACTGCCCCGCTTGGACTCAAGCACCTTCCTTCAACTTTTCAAAGATTGATTAGAGGTCTGTTACAAAACAATCACTGCACCGATTATTGTTACAACTACTTGGATGATATCATCATTTTCAGTTCTTCCCTTGAGGATCATATAGTACATGTCAAATCTATATTAAATTCATTGACTATCTATCAGATAAGAGTTTACACGATTTGTGTGAGAAATTCGTGTTTTGGACATAGCTGGGTGGACATGCAACCGGTTAGCAAGCTGGATGTCAATGAATTGTTGCTTGGTGGTGGCGAAGAGATGGGGATCAGTGTTGGAGTTTAAGGACTTGTGAAGCCCAACAAAAACTTCAGTTTTGATCAAGGTGGAGGGATGACCAAGCCCATATCCACCTCTATTTGTTGGAGCAAAAAGGAACAGTCTACCCATGTTTTTTCTCCGTATCCCCGCAATGTCAATAAATAAAGAGGATACCAAACTATCTAGCTGCTGGAGTTGTGTGAAATTCCAGCAGAAACAATCTGCAGCGTAAGTTATAGTCAGGAGTGGTGATAAAATATCACCCTGTCGCACACCTCTGCAGACTTTGAATTTCTCTGTAATACCAAGACCCGTAATAACATCACTGTAGGCGTCGGAGTAAAGTCCGTTGATCATATCGATAAAATCAATGGGGATACCCTTGTGACGAAGCGCCAGAAACAGTGATGACTGTGATATAGAGTCAAATGCCTTTGTAAAGTCAATGGTACAAAGGTGGAAAGGTCTGTTGTGGACGTTGGCGTTGTCGAGTGCATTGAGGATAGTTTTAATCTTCATGGCACAGCATTGACTTCTCCTAAAACCACCCAACTGATTAAAATCTGTGGACAGTACAACATAATCATTAGCATGGCAGGCGTGGGTGAAATAGCGAAAGTACCAAGTGGAAGCATACCAAGCGGTACAATCATCTGGACAGACGGATCCTTCAAACGCAACCAGAAGAAACACAAAATTGGAGGAGCGGCTGTTGTCACCAAGGACCTTAAGGTTATCGATGTGATCAAACTAAGATTTACACAAGGGAATGATAATGCCTTTGCTGAACTCGCTACTATCGCCTATGTAGTGAACATTTTAGACGAGAACTCGATCACAACAATCAAAACAGACTACCTAAATGCAGTTAAAGCACTCACAAATGGCTACAGGAAGGACGACGATTATGTGTTGATTCTCAAGTTTATTGAAGCCCAGATCAAACAAAAAAATCTTAATATTGAATGGATACATGTTCCAAGCCACAAAGGTATTAAAGAAAACGAACTGGCCAACGCCAAGGCTAAATCTGCCTGAAAGAGGGGAAAAGCCACAGACATGACACCTCTATTCACCTGCAACATGGATCTTTGGACTTTTCAAACACAAGACTCTGACTGGCTGTCAATAAGCGAGATTGTGAGGAACAAGGTCAACGAGGAACTCAGAGATAAATGGATAAGGAAAGCCGATGGGTGGGATGTTGTCACCATTAGAGACCACGTACACCAACGATCATACGACTACAGGGCCGGAAGCATTGATGACAAATTTGGTGACATACTATTCAGAGCACAAAACGACCTTATAGCATATAGGAACAATCGGAATTGATTGTTTACATTATGCAAACAATGTAGGCATCACACTCTGTCAGACATTGACCACTTCTTTCCGTTGTTACTGAATTTAGTGGTTGTTTTTCTTTTTTTAGTACTAGGCTTGTCATTATGCTCTATAAGTACCTCCACCATTTTCATATGGTTGTAATCATGTCGGCAAAGTAGGATGGAGATTAGGGTTGATGAAGTGATCTTTGTGGAGGAGAAGGAGTGATGGTCCATGGGCTTTAATGATTGTTTTGGTTACTGTAATAAGAGTACCATAGWTCCTACCAATATTTGCAAGAGTATCCGCAAGGCAGTTGTCTCGGTCTCCATTATGTCCTCAAACCCAATGGAGGGTGATCATTAATCCTCTATTATTCGCTAGCCACCACAGGGTTTTTGCAAGATATCCTGTTACCTTGGTATCTGGTAGGTAACTTTAAAATACTGAATGTTATTCCCATAAAAATGAAGAAAAAGCTGAAATAGTATTTTGTAAACTGAAATTGTTTATTGTAATTTTATATCCAGTCTCAGTGCTGAGACAAGGTATAGCGGTACTAGGCATATTAATGCTAAGTAAAAACATTTTTTAAGTTTCCAACCTTCACTAAGAGTTATAACCATAGCATTTGTTATTACAGTTTATTTCAGACATCCTCTCAACTGCAAATCCAACGGTGGGTTATTCGCTAAATGTCAATCTCATCAACTCATTCATAAAGTAATGTCCTCCAACAATAATGTAAATCACTATTAAGGTTAGAATGCTAACCCTAACATACATTTTTACTTGTTGTCAAATGATGGTAACTGCGAAAATCTTATTTCTACCCTGGTTGTCTTAATTTTACCCTCTTTTAAAAATACCCTGTTTCACTATTTCTACCCTGTCTGTTCTCGGTCAATATGCAACATCAGGAACCGAAACCTTCGCAACCCAAGGTTTTTCCATACGAAAATAAGAACTACATACTCGGTTTTGAGAATAATTGTAGTCAACATTTTCTGTTTAAAAGTGTCGCGCCATAAATATTATCGTTAAAATGGACGCAAACCACTTATCCTGGACATCCGAAGAAGCAGCGACAGTATTTGTAGACTATGTATTTAAATACAAACCAAATCAACAAGACAAAGTTACAATTAAAAAGAACTTTATCGATGCGGAATTTGATGGAAGATCATTACCACATGTAACAAAAGAAATGGTAGTGGAACATTTAAAACTTACAAAACCTGGTGATATAATAAATGCTCTACAATTTATAAAATCTTTAAATCAAAATGTAGTGAATTCACCTGTAACAACACCACCTAGTGCACAGAACAATTCATCATTGTGTGCAATACCAAGACAATTGCTGTCAACAACATCTTTGACACCATCAAACTTAAATCCTGAAGTTTTACCCTCAGATCCAGAGTACTACACTGATGTCATCACAGAAGAGGCCAATGAAGATAACCGCACACGCAAACAAATGGTCAAAATGGTTTCGATAACCCAATTTACGAAGACAATCAATGGAAAAGAGGTTGAGCGGGTAGAATACAACCGTGGAGAGGACAGAGGAGATAAGTATACGGTTTGTGCAGAAGGACCTCTACAGAGTTATGATACTTTACGCTCATCAATACCGGACTTACTAGCAAAGTTCACATCAAAAAAGAAGCATACTCCTCATAAACTCTTACAACTAAACCCAGATTATAAATCATCTTCACCACTAGCTGGTTACATTGACCACTGGGTCATACCAAAGGCGTACTTCGGTCTCATATTTTATGAAACATTTACCTGTTCAACCGCTGCATGTATGAACAAGCATCTCCATCCGACAAGAGAATGTACATGCAAGATGAAAATGGAAGTATTTAGAAGAAAGCCAGCAAACACTCTTACCAAACTATACTTTGAGCTGAGGGTGTCGATTTGTGGTAATCATGCGAAACATTTTCACCCCAGTAAACTCTCATTATCAAAGTCTGGGTTCATGGCTAAAGCAATCATTGAAGAACATTCAAAAGGAGCCACACCGAGAGAGATCGAGTTTGATGTGCATAATAGAGCCGAATATATAGCACCAAATATATCTGCACGTGATATATCAAATCTAATCAACAACCAAAAGACTGTCAAGTACGGAAAGTATGAGGAATCAATTAAAAACTCTCGGGAGATTCTTCAACATCTCAATTCTTCGGCAGACTATGACATTATAGATGAGGTTAGGGGTGTTCACATAGACTCAATGACTGTTGAGAATGCTATCTACATTGTGGTTGACAAAGCAGCAATCAGGGCTGTTGGAGAGAGGTCGCTAATTGATATCTGTGGATACGATAGTATATATCGGTTATTGGAGGACAGAAAAGTTGGATCTGTAGCTCTTCAAGCAGTTGTCGCATTGGATAGGTATCGTCATGCACATGTCCCATTCTACATCATCACCACAGTGGTAAATGGTGATACTATCAAAAGTATTTTCACTGCCATTAACAAGTACCTTGCCGAAAAGAATAACATTGAAAATTGGTTGGATAAAGTTACGATTATGGTTGATGATGGAAAAGCCGAAAAGAAGGGACTCRCATCTTTATCAATAGAGTTCATTATTTGTATTTTTCATTTGCTCAAGAGCATCAATAAAAAAATTCAATCGTCGCAACTTCTTCGCGGAAAGACAAAGATTGAAAAGCAAGATGGAGCTAAAATCAGAGGCCTGATTTATGATATGATTCAATGTGAGACGGAAGAAGAGTATCTCAATATATACAAGAAGTTGTCAAGCCATAAAAATTTCATGCCCTACTTTGACAAGAATTGGCACAAAACCATAAAGGGTGACACCGTTCCTTTTTATCATCGATGGACATCAATTAATCGAAGAACAAGATATGGTAAGTTTTTTGTTGAAAATGTTTTTATTCTCTAGGGCTCCATTGGACAAACAATTATGTTGAAAGTCTATTTAAAACTTGGAAGCAGCAACGTAAGCAGCGATGTCACTCTCTTGATGAAGCGCTTCGTTTTGTTGAAGTACTGTTAAAGAAGGCATTTGTGAAGCGTTCAAATCCATACCATAGGTCTTCCTCCGCTTCCGCAACATCTAAAAAATTAAAGGCAAATTTAATGAGTGCACAAAAGTACCTCGATTCTGTACAAAAGGTTGGCGAAGGTGTTTTCACGGCTAAAAGTGTATCTCAACCGGAAAATACCCATAAGGTGAATTTAAATAAAATGTCATGTACTTGTCTTGCTTGTCGGAAGCGTAACGGTTTCTGTTCAATAAAATTCGCCTGTTCTTTGTTTGAAATAAAAAGTGCGGGTTGGTCAACTGAAAGTCTTGACAAAAAAGATGCAGATTGGATCATAAAGTACATCACCGAAAAATACATTCCAAGTGGAACTGCTGGTGATGAGAGCAACATAAGTGTGCCTCTCGCTTATGATACAACAAACCCTAATTACAAGCCCAAATCTGGCCGACCAAGAGAAAAGCGCAACCTAGACAAACAGTCCTCATCAAGAGAAGTGATCTTTTCAAACACGTTGGTCAACCATGATAGAGGAAGTAATAAAGCGACAGTCGGAAGTGTATTCAATGGGGATGACAACCATGATAGTAATGGATCAGATGGAGATGAAGCAAGTAGAGAAGTTGAGACTGAAGCCGAGGACAGCAGCAGCGACGACGAATCTGATGAAGAGTTAGGGGGAGTTGACGCTAACGATGATGTATTTGATGCATGCCCTAGCGAAGAGCAAGAACCAACCAATGATCCTCTCCAAACAGCAGCGCCAATTACATCTCTTTTGGAAAATAAAGATGAACCTGCCCCACCGTCAAGGCCTACACCCAAAAAGCGAACGCTTTCAAAGTCTGCTGATACTTCAAGTGATGATGAATCGCAGATTTCAACTCGTAGACAAAGCAAACGAGCAAAGATGTGCAGTCCTGGAGAGAAGATCAGTCGCAGTAAAGAGTGGGCACGAATTGAACGCGAAGCAAAAGAGTCGGTTCATAGGGGGAATAAGAAATAAAAATCTCTATATGCAAATGTCTGTATGCTCTTTGTTCATGTTCACATTAATTAACATTAAACCCTCGAAATAGAAGATAAGGATCTATCAAACATTTTAAAATTGTTTTGACCAATACCGAAGCTCTTTGGTTGAAATGTGTGCACATGGAAATGCACCGCGGACCGAAGAATGAGAAAGGTGACAAAAACTAAAAACCGAGTATGTAGTTCTTATTTTCGTATGGAAAAACCTTGGGTTGCGAAGGTTTCGGTTCCTGATGTTGCATATTGACCGAGAACAGACAGGGTAGAAATAGTGAAACAGGGTATTTTTAAAAGAGGGTAAAATTAAGACAACCAGGGTAGAAATAAGATTTTCGCATGGTAACTAATGTTGAATTCCAGCAACCATCAAAAGTTAGTTATCTATTACTTTCTGGAGATTCAACTTCCACCGAGCCAGTTGTTCTTCAATTGGTTTCCGTTGCTCGCGCTCTGCAATTCGGTTGTTACATCTCGGTTGTTGGACAATAAGTTGATAGAAGTTTACAATTAGTGTGAAAGTTTGCGAAAATCAAAAGCCACTCGAACGCTGACTGTACTATAAATGCAATGTTGTTAATGCATATTTATAACAGTGAGGGCACTATTTATTTTTGTACACTACATAAAAATACTATTATCAAGATTGGAGTCGTCATCAGATTCAAACTCAATACCGGTTACTCCACGCGATGGGMTTGTTGGCCGAGGATCTTCCATGAAGCTTCCTGTGTTCCTGTTGATTATATTAGTAATGCCTAGTTTTTTTGTATAAATCGCATTCTGCGAAAAGCTTTATTAGAATAAATTTACATATTTATAAATGACTCTATACAGCCGAAGGCCCGCCTAGCTTGGCGGATTTGATGGCGTGTGTTGCGCAACGCGCGTGCCAGATGGAGTAAGAGGTCTCCATCAAAATGGTTGATATCTTCTTCAACACTTGGAGTGGCTTTTTGACTGGTATCTTACTAGAAAAACGCTTAACTACATCCATACTAGTGTAACCAAGTAGACTAGCATAAATAGTAGCTTTACGCCTGTCAGTCATAGGATGTTCGTCAAAATCAAAACCACTCTGGTACAGTGTAAATGGAAGACCCCAGAATTTAAATGAGCCCTTTATAAGTGAACCTGGCAGCATGTTGCTGCGAATCAGTTCATTAATTGATCGCATTGCATCATATGTGTATGGCAAGTTTCTGCGACAATTTAAAAGAACATGGGATTGGTCCTCATGTTGCAAACAACACCTCGGGCATTTGGTGTTGATTATTTGATTCTTGTCGTCCCAATACTGCATTTTAGAGAGTGTGCAGAGTTGATTGGAGCGGAGACGGAGGAGGAAGATCTGTTTGGGTCGCGACATAAGGTTGGTGTCGACGCTGGCTTTGATATTATATTCATCATGGAGAATATTATATTTGTAGTCAGAGGAGTTGGAGATGGTGGACAGAAGGTAGTCGGAAACAGCACTACGAACAGAGGAGTGTGGAACTTCACCTTTGCAAACAATGTCGAAAAGAAGTGAGGATGAAGGACTTAACAACCACTACGGTAGTCAATGCCAGGTATTCTACCGTACTCCACCTTATCAAAGTTATCACTATTAACTACAGCGTAAGCGGCAATAGTTTTTCGGATTGAAAAGTTAAAACCGTGTGAGCGTTTACCATGCCGCCTCTCATTCTTCTTTTTACCAGTATCCTTGTGTGCAGCATTATTGGCATTTCGGCGAAGGTTTTTACATGTTTCTGTAATGTCAAAAATGTTGAGTATTATTCACCACCGCCAAAGTGACAACAATATGATAACAAATTCCAAGTGATTTTGCATTCTGTCAAAGTTGAAATGCGGCCTTGAGTCGGCATGGATCACACGCCTTCTCGAGTTGGGCTTGCTCTTTTTCTGATCCTCTCAATTTTTAAAGCCTTAGCCTAATAACAGGGTTAGAAGCACAGTGTGTTTATCATACCTTTTTTTTCGCTAATAGACAACTCTATTATAGTCAATGTTGTTGTAGGTTAGAATGCGGTAATATTCTCTCCTCTCAAATATATTCTGAAAGTGTCTAACATGATTCTCAAAAGTTTGGTTAATGGTCCTCTTCTTTATTGGAAGCTCTACCGCATCATTGCAAATCCCACCGCATTGGTTTCAATTGCTCCAGAGTTCACCGATTGACTACCGCATTGGTGTCGCTCGCTCTGGGATGCGGTTGGTGCTCTCATCTTCTTCAAGTTAAATCATTTTGGAACAGGTTGACTACTCCAAAACAAAAAGATATTACATGTTGTGTAGTATTATGAAGTAACAAAATAACATTCATTTTGTATCTGAAGTAGAGAATTCAAAAGATGTTTATTGTTGAATGTACATTCTAGGTGGGTAGCGCAATTATGCAAGGTGTTGCTTGATGTAACAAATGTTATCCTATCTTGGTGTCATCCAATGAATGTCCTAGATGTTGTGTAAAATGATTTGTGGGCTAATAAGACTGGCTTATATTATCAAAATGCATTGCACGATTACTTTCCACCTTTTCATTGACGACTCTGTTGCTGCCTCATATGTCTTCAAAGTTTCCAAAGTTTCCAAAGTTGACCGACACTTTACAAGGAATCAAATCTTGTTTGAACATTGTCCATTGATGATAACCCTCAACTAGCAGTGATTTATATCAAACAAATCGCTGCATCAAAATCAGGGCATCTTATAGGATACATCAATAAATAGTGATTCAGAGAGTGGGGTTCTATGCCTGACTTTGGAAGGAATAATCACTTTAGTTTGAGCATGAGATCTCAAATTTTACGAGCTTACCAATGAGCTGTATATCACCCTGTTTGTGCACTTTGTGACTTGACGTTAAATCTACATCATACCAGAATACATTGCGCGTTAGAAATGAAATTTGTTTATTAACAAGCGGTTTTATTCTTCTGAGAAAACACCGTGACCAATCCACTAGAGGCACTCCAAAAAACCTTAAAAAGACCAGCTACCAATCAACAACAAGGTACTAAAAAACAAAGGATTATAGATGTATTGGGAGCTGTAACCGATGCTGACATTGAAAAGATGAAAGCTCATCCGACACCTACAGGACTCAAGCCCAAATCGCAACAGCTGTACGACAATTATAATGAAGCCTGGGAAAAATTCATTCAAGTGTTCAAATTCAAAGAAGATGAAATATACACATCACACACAGTTTCACGATACTTATCATGATTGCAGAGTGATTGTAAAATTGTCAATACATCAGGTTACTACTCTGCCTTAAGTAATTTGTTTTTGCGAACAATTGGAAAATCAATTTCAGATTTACCTGGTGCCAAAATAGTTTCAAAAGTTTTAAAGGACCATAAAAATAAGGTAGACCTACAAAAATCTGAGTCAATGTCAGCAGAGTTAGTTTGCCACATACTCCACCACCATCCTGAAGACAATCAAAATATATTGAGCAAAACTATTTTTCTAATTCTATCAATTGTTGGATTCAGGAGAAAGGAAGTAGCAAATATAGATTTTGGTCACCTAAAGATAAATAATCAAGAAAAGTGTGTGTACATTCATCTCAAGGAAAGCAAAACCGGACAAGCCGATGGAGTATTGTCAGATTGCGTAGATTACCAAGAAATCAGTCTGTGGCATATATTCATGAAATATATATAAAGATATAGTTAACAAAATCGAAAGTAATGTTGCTCAGGACAACAAAAGTCAGGAAGGGCGAAATATACTTCAATAAAAACATGCCTGTTGGTAAGAATCAAGTTGCCAGCTTATTTAAAAAAGTAATTCAGCAATACAAGCATAAATTACCAGAAGATGTCCAATGGGAGATTGAAAACGGACGTCCAACAATTGATTGAAGCAGTTGTTACACCGTATCGAAGAATTCTATTGAAATTTTAGAGATAGTGACTTTGAGGTATAAAGGTTAAATGAATGTTTATACCTTGTCTCAGCACTGAGACTAGCGGAATACTCGCTTTCCGCAAATCAGTCTCAGCACTGAGACTGGCGGATTAATGCAAATTGAAGGTTCAAATAATGTTACAATAAATTAAATTTAGCTGAAATATCTTTTTATAAACTGATATTCTTCTTTTAATCAATATTTTATCATTTTTACAATAATAACATTCAGTATTTTAGGGTTACCCTATCTGGTTTCATCTCCGCTGCAGTGCTGTTATCAATGTACATATCAGCTGATGAATTCATTGGAAGAGCTTTCAGTACCACAATTGCTCTTAACATTTCAGCTTCTGTAGAGCTTCTGCATATTGGTAATTGAAAACCCTGTGAGTGGATGATTTTGTTGTTAGTTATGTCAGTGACCACAAATCCTGCTCCTGCCGGTAGTGTCTCGTTGACAAATGATCTATCAACTGATATTTTATATTTGGTATTGATGAATAGAACATTTGATGGCAAGCTAATGTCATTATCACTATTTCACCAGTTTAGGTAATGTGACAAAAAAGAGTCTAGAGCATTTGGATTCATCATTCAATCTTCATGTACGTTGTCTCTTACATCTGCCCCCTACATGTCCGACAAACCACCTTTTAGCGTACTCAGCATTGACAGGGTTTGAGAAGGGTGGAGGTATTTGGCAGACAGTGTAGGTAACATGACATTAAATCTTGATTGAACCCTGTTACATGTGGGGAACAATGATGGGAAATAAGAGAACATGATGCCTAGGTACTTCCATGGACTTTTGACAATATTGTTGTGTATTGTGAAATCTCTATATGGTGCAATGTCTGTGGAGGGTTGTTTGTTGTTGTAGTATATATATGAGATCAATATGCTTTTTTAGTCATTGATCTTGAGACATAGTAGCTTGCTGTAGATGTAAATGGTTTTTAAGGAGGCAGTGCGACCCGCTAGAGAATTATTTGCAATACCAAAATCATCAGCGAAACCAAGGACCGGAATGGATGGAACATTCGGGATCTTGTAGCCATTCATCTCCATAATTAAGGCTCTAACAATGATTTCCGGGGTCTACACAATAAGACTCTAACCTTGATTAACCATATTTGTAATTCTCCGGAATGCGGAAACTCTAAGAATATATTTGGAGACTCTAAGAATATATTTGGTAAAATCTATTTATTTTTACTTCTCCTTACTGAAGACCGACTTGATGAAGATGAAGAATTTTCAAAGTCAGACATCTCTCCTTCATTTACGTCATATGCACGGAAGTTCAATGTTGTTCTTCTTCTTGCTTCTCTACTGATAAGCAAAGGGCTCTCTGCAATCATGCGAAGCATTCTTGACTTTGAAATTGGCTGTCCAATACTTTCAGGAACCGTTCCATTCTCAGGAGTTGCTATGTTCTTCTTCCTCCTCTTTCTTGTTTTTATTGGTGTTGTTCCAATAGGTGACGATTGTATTGCTGAACTGCTTCCAACATCATTTGAGAAGCCAATTAAATCATCARTCCTACAAGGAGTGAACACAGGTGGTGTGTGTGGAACTAGCTCAGGAGATTGCTGAGGTGTTGTAGGTTGTGGTGTTACAGGTTACTGTACTGATACTTCAAACTGCCCCAGGCCATGTTCCTCAAAGTAATTTGTGAAGTTCAAATCCCTCTCTTCTTGAGTGTATGGCCCACTTCAGAGTTGACACGTGAGTTTTCGTTTGCCGACGATAAAAGGGACTCTATCGACGAACCATAATCATTTCTCCCTTCTTCGTTAAGCGTCTGCTATACGCTTTGCCTCCGTTCTATTACGGTAAGTTGTTCTGACATTTGTTGAAGATACAAAGAAATAACCATAGAACAGGCGGTCCTCATCAAACATATCACCAAGCTCTATTTGAATATTTACATTTAAAATCCTGCGATATTGGTTGTGAATTGACTCAGCGGCATTTGTATCACGAGGGGGCTCATTAAACTTAACATTCTCGGAGCAGCAGCGTACAAGCATTTTTACATGAAGACTTTTTGCGTTAAGTAACCACCAATCAACCCATGCCTTTGAACCAGGGTATTTTCCAGATTTCGCTTGGACATGACAATCGATATATTTTTTAATAAAGTGATTTATTTATTATAAAGTACAAGTCGAAATTTATACTTTTTGCTTCACCGCCATGATATATAACGGTAATCATGTTCTTGCATCCTCCAGAGTGTTGCTTGTGAGAAGTGTAACGGACAATAAAGTTAGAGTCCGTTCCTAATTCGGTTAGAGTCCCGCTAGTTCCTAATTTGGGCAAAAAACTTAGAGTTTAGAGTCTCCGCTTAGAGTCAAAATCTGTAAACTCTGATTTCCGTGTATTAGGGCTCGGCACGGATACGAATTTATTCACAAATATTAGAATGATTTTGGTTTGGTTAATGATTGCGGTTAATTTTATTGTAATATTATGATTATAAATAAAATCATTAATTGTTATAATTAAACTTCAAATAACCGTAAATAAACTGACATGGCAGACAATACAAACAAGAGGCGTCGAGTAGATTACGACTACAGTCAATTTGATCAAGATCAGAGTGATAGTGACAAGGAGCAAGAAGTACAACAGCCAGATCCGCATCTCATTGCACAATTGGCTTCAGAAGCCGCAGATCGTAACAAGCTGCACAATTCGAATGCTGGCATGTTTCGTAGTTGGGTTAGAAAGCATCATGACTTCATTGAGAAGGGTGATGAACAAATAATCAAATGCAAGTATTGTGATTGGACAGCACGAGCAAATACATCAACCGGAAACATTGCTGGTCATTTGGTTAAGCACGGTATCACAAAAGAATCATCAACTCCTACTGTTCAAACAACACCAGTAGTATCAAAAAAAGATCTTTTTAAAAAAGACATTGTCAATATGATTGTTGAAGAGGATTTACCATTCACCTTTGTGGAATCAAGAACATTTAAAAGATTAGTAAATAATGGCGGGATGGATTATGCAGATATCAGTGCAACAACAATAAAGAGATGGGCAATGGAGAGATATAATGCTGCCAAAGAAGATTTGAGAAAGTTGTTAAGTGACTCCTGTGTCTCCATAGCATTGACCATTGACGCATGGACCAGTGAAACAAACATTGGCTTTCTTGGTGTAAGAGGGTC
>JAOPGA020000444.1:0-50731 GCA_026419775.2 Acrasis kona
AGGATAGCCCGAAATCACCATCCAATAGTGATAGGAGAATTCAGGAGTGCTATGCTACTTATGTTGGTCAGTTCGAGATTTCAAGTAAGTTAGCTCCTCTTGATTTTATTGTAACATCTAGTTCATTCTTCAAATAATCTCGATAATAAGAGCTCGAATATGGTTAATGCATATTGTCTGATTACTGTGGAAGGAAAAGTAGAAAGTACCTCTAGTCTGAAGGGGAGTAGCGTTAATTGGAATGAATCTTTCATCTTGTAAGTTTATTGGTTTGACTTGTTGTGATATTTTAGTTCTATAGGTTCATTCCCATTCAAATGTGTGATTGTTGTCTTCGATGAAGATAAAAGTGCTAGTTCTGGAGCGGTTATTGGATATGTGACTCTGAGTATTGACGGGGAAGAGGATTTGTCTTACGCCATCTCACCACTGTCCATCAATGATGAAGTAGAAAAGAAAACAGATCCAACACCAAACATACAATTCAGCTACAAGTGTAGAAAACAATAATAACAAATAATTCTTGTCTTTTTGTGTATATAAGTGTCTTTTATAAAAGTTCTTTTGTGTGAAATCGATATTTAAACTGCAATACTCTTTTCTATTTTCAACGAAACTTCAAAAAATTCGGTTGACAAATCTGATGGGAACATCAAAATCAAAAAAATGAGAAGGACTGCATCATGTTTAAATGTAGTACCAGATGACGAGGAAGATGAAGAGATGCTCAGTCCTGTACCACCATCAGAAAAGGATGCTAAAAAGAAAGGATCAGGAAGTGAAGACGAAGAAGAAGATAAATTCAATTTGGACGAGGATCAAAAACTTTTAGCAGACACCGCTCGCGAAGCAAAAAAAACTTAGAGCTCAGAGTGATACCAAAATTGTTTCTGGAAATGCTGGCAAACACTATAAGGTAAATTTCACACAGATCAGATCAAAAACAACTATTCTAATAGGCTGTAGGACATAGTGCACTAGTTTATGACGTCCATGATGTGGTCACAAAGAAAGTTCCAGCCACTGCACAACAGCCCTCAACAGAACCACAAACCCCACGCTCACTAAATCAGAGCAAGGTGGACCAACTACTCAAGAGCATTGTCACTTTTGGAGGTAACGAGGATTCATTACATTTACTAACTTTCAATCAGAGGAACCTGTAAATGATGAAGTGATTGACGTCGCACTCACACTTAACGATGCTATATTATCAAGAAACAAGCACATGCTAAAAAAACCACATCTTCCTTGGGAACTACCAACTAACGTTAGCGAGAAGGAAGTCAAAGAAGTAAGAATTCTCTCAAACACCTCCACTCACACAAACAACAGACGCTAAAAAAAAGAAGAAATACACAGGCCAAAGAACATCCTGGCGAACCACAACCATACGCCAACTATGACCCATTTGACGTGTCCAATCATGATCCATCGTTAGTAACCAAGGAATCATTCGTCTTGAAGGAGGGAGTGATGCAAGTCTATCCTACAGAAAAGTACATTTTCATTTTTCAACATGACTCACACATGCTTCAGACATGAAGAGAAATCCCTGTATTCTTACGTACCCTACAAGGAACATTACGATGACTACAAAAAAATCAGCAAGAGCATCCACCACGCACCCACCAAAAGCTTCTGCTACAATCGCTTAAAATCTCTAGAGCTCAAATTCACGCTGTACACCAGTCACAACGAGAGCGAAGAATACCTGGAACAAAAGAGCGTATCCCATCGTGATTTCTACAACGTTAGAAAAGTAGACACTCACATTCACATGGCATCGGCCATGAATCAAAAACATTTACTTCGCTTCATCAAGAAAAAGATTAGAACGTCGCCCAACGAAGTGGTCATTTTCAGAGATGGAAAAAAGTTGACGCTTGCACAAGTGTTCCAATCGCTCAATCTCACGGCATACGAACTAAGCGTCGACACGCTGGACGTACACGCCGACAAGAACCTACAACATCGATTCGACAAGTTCAATTCCAAATACAACCCATTCGGTCAGTCTCGTCTCAGGGACATTTTCATGAAGACCGATAACTTGATCAAGGGTAAATACTTTGGAGAATTGTGCAAGGAAGTATTGCAGGACCTACAGGACAGCAAATATCAAATGGCAGAGCCCAGAATATCAATCTATGGAAGAAGTCCAGACGAATGGGATAAATTAGCCAGTTGGGTCGTCGATAACAAACTATACAGCGATAATTGTCGATGGTTGATTCAAATACCCAGGCTGTACAACATTCACAAGGATTTGAATCAAGTGCAAAACTTTGCTCAGCTGCTCAACAACATCTTCATGCCGCTGTTCGAAGTGACGCGCGATGCTAGCAGTCACCCTCACTTGGATGCCTTCTTGAAGCAAGTGAGCGGATTCGATAGCGTGGACGACGAGAGCAAATCAGAGGGTAGGTTCCACTCTAGGCTCAAGAATCCATCGGAGTGGAACTCTCACGAAAATCCGCCCTATGCCTACTATAGTTACTACTTTTACGTCAACATTCGCATATTGAATCAATACAGAGCATCAAAGAACCTCAACACGTTCGATTTCAGACCTCACGCAGGAGAGGCAGGCGACATTAATAATTTAATTAGTAGCTTCTTGTTGAGCGATAACATTTCTCATGGAATCAATTTGAGACATAGTCCAGTGCTGCAATACTTGTACTACCTGTGTCAGATTGGATTGGCAGTGGCACCGCTGAGCAACAATAGTTTGTTCTTGAACTATAACAGAAATCCATTCCCAGTGTTTTTTATGAGAGGATTGAACGTGAGTTTGAGCACCGACGATCCTCTCATGTTCCACTTTACAAAGGAACCACTGATGGAGGAGTATAGCATCGCTGCACAGGTGTGGCACTTGAGCAACACTGATTTGTGCGAAGTGGCAAGGAATTCAGTGCTACAGAGTGGATGGGAGCATCACTTTAAGGAGCATCACCTTGGTAAGTTTTATTGGTGTCATGGCGTGGTGGGCAACGATATTGCAAAGACCAACGTGCCCAACATTCGCATTCGTTATCGCCACGAGACGTTGCTCGACGAATACTTGTTCATCAACAAGTGCTTGTTGTTGAACGAGTTGGCACTCGGAGAGAAGAAGGAAGTGTTGGGCAGCAGCAAGAATTATAGAAGCTCGTTGTCGTTTGATGATTTGATGAAGATTGTAAACAGGGACAATAAACCAATGTTCTTCCGTGCTGCTGAGCACGGCAATCAGCTCAAGAATATTTATATCAAATCACACGTGGACGATGACAAGAATCATCAACACGTGATGATGGTGGACAAGACTGTGAGCACGCCTACTGTGAGGAGCGATAGCGAATTGTTTGATGGAAATGATGACAGGGTGAAAGTGAGCAGTAAGAGTTGGATGGACGGAGTGATCAAGTATGGTCCAGTGGTGTTGTTGGTTGCGACTTGGTCTTTTATGTACTTGAATAAAAATAAGGTTAATTGAATATTTTGTTTACAATCATTATGGATAGGTGAGTTGTTGTTGCATGACTTGTTTTTGATGTTTGATCAAGATTATTGTTCAAGAGACCAGGAGCTCCACCGATGGCACCTAAAAAGCCTGCGAAAGAAGAACTGAATCATATCGTACAGCCGAACGCTTATTTCAAAGACGAGAGGATTGTTCAAGTCAATGATAATGTAAGCGAGCGAAAATATGTTTTATTGATCATTAGAAATTCTCGATATATTCTTCAACAGTTCAAAAGAATGAGGAATTAGGTGAAGATCATACTTTATTGGTTTTTCTTCATGGAGGAGGATTGACATCTATGAGTTGGGCTGTATGTGCCCAAGAGCTTCGTAGCATGATCAGTTCAAGGCCACCCCCACCCGTTCTTCATTCCAAAGTAAAGATCAACACTGGACCAAATTCATACCAAACTGTGGCAATAGATCTAAGAGGCCACGGAAAAACTACAACAACAGATGATTCTGACTTTAATATTGATACTCTGGTGGCTGATGTGAACGGCGTCATCTCACAAATCGTATCAAGCCCAGAATCAAGAGTTGTTTTAATCGGTCATAGTCTTGGAGGATGCGTCGCCACAAAATTGGCTGCCTCTAAGCCAACTTCATTCAAAGTTACTGGTCTTGTTGTTGTGGATGTCGTGGAGGGTACTGCTGTTCTGAGCTTCGAGAATATGAAACAAGTAATTAATAATCGACCAAATAAATTTACTACCCCCGAGCAAGCAATTGCTTGGAGCTTAAAAAATGGGCAAAATAATGTTGAAAGTGCCCAGGTCAGCATTCCATCACAATTAATGTATGATCCGAACAACCAAACTCACGTGTGGCGCACAAATTTAAATGACACCGTTGAGCATTGGCCGTCTTGGTACAAAGGTCTCTCCAACCAATTTCTATCTTATCATGGTCCTCGTCTTCTATTGTTGGCAAGCACGAACAGATTGGACACAGAGCTTATGATTGCACAAATGCAAGGGCAGTTCCAAATGAAAGTTCTGAATTCTACAGGTCATTTTATGCAAGAAGATGAGCCAGGTCAAATTGCCAAAGTGATTGACACTTTTCTGAGAACCTTTTCCATCTAATTTTTGTAAACGGGTTGATGTATGGAACAGTTGAAGAAGTTGAGAGAGCGTACAACAGTGATGCACCCACTGTTGTTGATGACTGTGTAAAACAATTGGGCTTTATGTTGACTAACCCAAACAATCTCGATACACACTTTGGCATTAAATTTACTTTTATCTCAAAAAAAAGAGTTTGTGGTATTTTAAAAGTATCCGAAATAATGTATAGGGATGACGGAAGCTTTAATTCAGCTGTTAATTTCACTATTGCGGAATCACTTGCAAGTTTCGGAGCTTTCCTCAATGTGGAGCAAGGTAAAGAAGCGAGTGTTGGACAGGAGATAAATGCAAGTCACATCAGCCCAGTAACTGGAAGGTACGTGGTTGGTGTATCTACACCACTATTCATTGGCAAGTCATCGCATGTATGGAATACGGAGCTAAGGGACGAGTTTGGAACACTTATAGGCTTGTCGAGATGCACGGTAACGGTAATACCCATCAACAAGAGCGCTCCACTAAAATCTAAATTATAATCATTAAATCTTGATTAACTTTTCTTCAATACATCATTTCATCCAGGTGATTACTTTGGAGATCATAATTTTATTTGTACAAAATTCAATGTGGGACTAAGCAAGGCAAAAGATTTATAAAATAATCAGAATAAATTTAATTTCGTAAATGAGTTTTGTGACACACAAATTGCGACAATTGTCTTCAAGGTCTTCATAAGATGTTATGTGTAGCAAGATGTGATTGTCACCGTCGAAGTTGCTTTGCTCATTACCCCCAAAGTCGTCATCGCTTTCAGTGTCCTCTTGATGTAGAGTACAAAATTCTTCCAGTAGTATCCTTCACTGGGACGTTGTATTCATTTGTCTCCACCAAAGAATGCAATTTGCTTTCTTCCAATGTTTTGTTCCGGTTTAAAAAAATTGACAAGTCGAATTCAACTTGACAATCATGTTACAATGCAAACATTGGAGTACGAAAGCGCAATTGAGTACAAACATTACCAATATATATAATAATAATTAGTAAATCAATTAAACAATTTAAATAGTCAACTCGTGTTCATTTAAATTCTACAAGTCTATTGATTTGAATCGGAATAATAGAGTATTCTTGTTTAAACATGCTTAAATAAATTTAATTGACTCTTTTAACATACATCACATTATCAACAATTTGTTGATTGCTTTTGTAACTGGTGCTGACCTCATCTCTAAAGATGCTATAATTGCACAAGTATAGAAGGCAAACAGATGTAGGCTGCGATCATTTCTCAATGCATCTGTATGTCTTTTAAGTCCATCCATGACTGAGATATTGTTATGTCGTGATTACGTCCAAGAAACGGACCGTGGACATCAATGATGCGGCCGTCAGTAATATTACACACCACATAATATTTGATAGTGTGCCACTTCTTTTTATCAGAGTAATAAACCTCTCAAATTAAAATGCAACTAGGTCGATGGATGCAAAAATGTTCTGAAATAGTGGGGATGACGTCTTTGATTCTTTCTTCGGCACCAACCGAATTCTTTTGGACCAAAATTTGTGACTATTGTCTTTAATGTTACTTCGAAAGCGTGGAGATTATGACTATGATGCTCTTGAACCTCATAGTGAAGATTACATTTTGGCCCACCTAGATCAAATTCGTAGCGATTTCTGCAAAGTTGAAAAAGGATTATTAAAAATTTCAAAACATTTATTGTCTAACACGTGGTTAATTTTGGCTGAAAGTATTAATGCATTTCAATTTGTGGTGATGAAACACTAAGCTTCGTTCTTTGTAATCTTACAACAACAATAACAGAGATGATTACGATTACTGCAACAACAATGACAGCGGACACTACAATTGGAACAACAATAGCAGCAATAATACCTGGATTCATTGGTGATGGTGATGAGATTGTATCTCCACTTGGATCGGCGTATGAAATACTCATTGAACCTGCTTTGGCTTCAACTGAGGCATTAAATGTTAATACACTGTGCTCAAATGTGACTTCATTACCGCCAACTACAACTTGGTTAAATTTACGACTTGTGGTTAGTTTGCTGAAGATTGAGGAGAGATCGGCATTTGTTGAACCTGTTCCAGTGACACTGACATCAACACTACCAACCGCAACAGTATTAACACGTGCTGTAAATCTAATCGTGATTCTTTGTGAGATTCTAACAACTTCGAACGTGTAAGTGGCTTTTGTAAAGCTTGCTGTTTGTTGGAAACTAGCGAGTGCAGGTTTGATGATAGCGCTTGAGTTTACGAGTGGTGAAGTAATTGTAACGAATGAACCTGAGGTTGTAGTGGCAGGAATCAATGATGTATCACCACTAGAAGTAGTAGTTACGGTAACTTTGACTTCAATGTTTTTGACTACTTGAGTAGCAGCTGGTGTAGAGGTAGTAGTTTTTGGTACATTAGTTGTTGGTGCAACGGTTGTTGTTGGAGTTGGTGTAGGAGTAGGTGTTGGAGTTGGTGTAGGAGTAGGTGTTGGTGTTGGAGTAGGAGTTGGTGTTGGAGTTGGTGTTGGAGTAGGAGTTGGAGTAGGAGTTGGAGTAGGAGTTGGAGTAGGAGTTGGTGTTGGTGTAGGTGTTGGTGTAGGTGTTGGTGTAGGTGTTGGAGTTGGTGTAGGTGCTGGAGTTGGTGGAGGATCAGGATTCATATCAGTGATCACTCGAATACTGAATCGATCTGACACGTACAGTTGTTTGGATCGACCATCACTTGCCAAACCACCTGGTTGATACAAATTAGCTAATGTTGCATTGCCTCCGTTTCCTATGCTACCAGAAGTACCTGTTCCAGCGTAAGTTGTTATGATGTTTGTCTTCATGTCAATAACTCTTATCTTATTGTTGGAGTAATCGGCAAAATACAGTATATCATACACTTCATCATAAGCGAGACTTCTTGGACTGTTTAACTTGGCACTAGTTGCGTTACCTCCATCTCCTGTGCTTCCTGAGGAACCAGGTGTACCTGCAAGGGTTGTTACTCTACTTCTTGCTCTGTCAATTCTAACAATTCTGTGGTTCTGAGTATCAGATACATAGAGAACATTTCTAGCATAATCAATTGCAATATCAAATGGATTAAATCCTGTGTTGAGTAATGTACCGTTGTCATTATTATACCGATTGGATGATTTTCTTCCTGCATAAGTTGTTGTTACGTTCATGTTAAGGTCTATCATTCTTATTACATAATTTGAGCTATCACATAGATACATTAAATTGTTTACGTTATCAACTACCATGGATTGTGTATTCCCAATACGTGCTTGTAATGGTGGTCCACCACCTCCACTATATCCGCTGGTTCCAGTACCAGCAAATCTAGTGATTATATTTGAGGCGGCATTTATAACTCTAATAGTTTGATCTTCACTGTAAACGTAAACAAGATTATTGACTGAGTCAACATGAATAGCTCTAGGTCGTGCAAATGATGCGGCGATGGCAGGTCCATCATCTCCTGCACCTACACTTGGTCTTTCATCTGTACCTGCAAGAGTAGATAGCATGCCTGATGTTGCATTTACTACTCTTATTCTATAGTTTGACGTATCAGCAATGTAAAGAAGTTTTCTGGCTCTATCAAATGAAGTACTAGTTACAGTAGAAATTTGACTGCTTTTCGCAATCCCATCACCATTGAATGTAGATCGTCCAGAACCAGCAATTGTAGTAATGTTACCTGTAGCAAGATTTACAGCCCTAACACGATAATTACTATTATCAGAAATATACAATGTAGTGTTCGAGAGAACCAAACCATTTGGGTAACTAAATCCAGCAGAAGTAGCTGGACCACCATCTCCAGAGAATGCATATGCACCAATACCAGCAAAGTTAGAGATTGTTCGCGCTACAGTATCAACTACCCTGACTCTATGGAAAGAGAAATCAGTAAAGTATAACTTGTTATTTGTTGTATCTAAAGCAAATCCATAAGGTGTACCAATGGCGGTAGATGTTGCACTACCAGAGCCACCATTAGCGCATGTTCTAGTGCCAGCAAAGTTATAAATAAGGATGTATCCTATAGATGGATCTACTACCATATCCACCATTCTAACAATACAATAACTTGAATCTGCAATATAAACCTTTTGGTTCAAGGTATCGACCACAACATTTTGTGCTGCACCCATATTACAACCCGCTGCATCAATACCGTTACAATCGCCAGTGTAATCATAATTTCCAGATCCAGCATATGTTGAAATCATGCCTGATGCAAAGTCTATCACTCTAACTCTGAGGTTATTAGAATCAGCAATGTACAGCTGGTTGTTCACAGCATCATAGGAGAGACCATAAGGACTTGCTAGCTGAGCAGTGTTTGCAGGACCATTATCTCCAGAGAAACCTGAACTAGAGCCCGCAATTGTTGAGATGATGCCACTTGTTATATTGACTGCTCTGATTCTGTCACCATCAGATATGTAGATTGCGTTGTTTCTAAAGTCAATCGCAATGCCTTTTGGATTGTTGAGCGTTGCATTAATGGCTGGACCTCCATCACCTGAAAATCCCAGTACACCGGTCCCTGCAAAGTCTGAAATAGTGTTTGATGTAATGTTGACGACTCGAACTTTGTTGCTTGTCGTATCAGCGAAGTACAATTGATTTGTTACTGGATTGTAAGCAGAACCTGCTGGGCCTTGTAGTTGAACGTTCAATGCTGGGCCATTGCTTCCAATACAGTAGGAACATCCAATGCCAGCGAAGGCATCGATGACCACTGGTTGCGTGTTGACCAAACGAAGGATCTGTAACAGAGAAAGCACGAGAGCTAGTGTGGTGACTTGTGTGAAGAACCGAACTCTCATTGTGCTTGTTCTTGTTATTTTCTTTTTGTTTCTTACAATAGTGTTCCGCGCCAATTACCTACGTTCGAAAAGATTTGTTACAACGAAGTTCTAGGAACAACCGTTATCATGTTGCTATATATGGAAATAGGATAGCGTCAGGCGCGACTAGTCTTGTAACTTTTTGTCCAATAAAAAGCCATTCATTCTATTTTTGAATTAATCCATGGCATGTCGCTCTGTATAATCAAAAAGCAAAAGGATCATGATGTCAAATTTTGCCAATACCAAAATAACCTCACCCGAATAAAAATTTGGCGCCTGTGTTGCCAGAGTGGGAGCCTACTTTTTCGACCCATCTGGAAGAAAAGTGAGAGCATGGAATAAAGACTGTGAGCGTCCTATTTTCGAAAGTGAGACCTCTTAGTACACCACTTTTGAAACCACTTCCTTGGAATTTGTTGTGTTGTTCCCTTAAGCAGACAGTTACGAAATTAAATCAATTGATAACAAATTGTGCATTGTGCAGTTGCCATACCGACATGTGTGCTTCGAAATTTGTACACTGACAATATTATAATTAATCCTGATAACTTTGTTGCAATTCTTATGTGCTCTCAGCAATTTGACCTTATTGATGTCAAGTATTAAGTACTTAATTGAAGAAAATGAATTTCATATGATTATGTTTACTGGATAGAACTAATGGTGGTTTGTGACCAAAATTTTCAATGTACTACTTTGAACCAAGAGACCCAGAAACCCAATGTATTCTCCTCTTTCCTTTCTTAATGTTGAATCTTGAAAATATTAGATTAGCCTTCTGTATCAATCGTAATTCTTTTGTTGTCAACATACGGATGAGAAAATTTTTGCTAAGCCCAAAAGGCAAGTCGAACGCATCTTGATGTATCTTTTCTTCGGTCCTAATTTACTTAGTTAAAACCCTCTAGCAATGTTGCTTGTCAACTACACGGTTTTGGAATATGGTGTCCTGTGTTCATTCTACTGCTTCCCTCTCAGGAAATCTGACCGTTACAACATTTGGTGGTTCTAGGAGGCCCACCACGCCAATGCTATCACCCCTTCACTACACCTTTAAGACACCTCCAACACATCCTCGAAATAGTGAAATAGTTAGGAAGAACGTTAAGAATGTAGGTGAAGCGTATCGGTCTCCCAAAAAGCAGAACACGTCAAAGCAAGCTCCTATCGCTAAACCTGCCCACCCTGTAATTATTTTAGGTGAAAATCTCGATGATATAGCAGGATCGCCCGTCACACCAACAAATGTCAACAGGAACAGACATGTACAATTCACACCACACAAAACACCCATTATATCACCTTCAAACTTTCGCACTCCGAAGCGCAACAACAACACAACACTTCTCGAAATGGCAACACCAACCCCATTCAAAAGCACTGGGGCAATTTCAGCACAATATAAGAATTATGTTTCGAAGCCAATGTCTCAACCTGAGGAGTGGTTCCAAACTCCAAGCACCCCACTTCCTGCAGAAGTAACAGAACGAACTAAGCCTAATAATAGTTCACGTCGATCCATAAAAACAGCAAAAGTAGAGTATGTATTCGTAACAGACAAGGATTTGTTTCAAATGGAGCTCAACGAACAACAAATCAAAAGAGATGAAATCTTTAGAATGAAAACAGAGGCATGTCAGGCGTTGCACAACGGTTTGTTTGACGAAGCAATTGAAAAAGTATGTAAATGTACACAAGACATCTAACTCAATGAAGGGATTAGAATGTTATAATGTGATTTCAGACCACTACGGACCCGAAAATGTCGACGCTGTTTACATACGGCTATTACTTGGAGAAGCCTATACTCATGCCGTAAGTCCCTTGAAAAATTACATTTGATCATCACTACAACAGGGTTCATTTGAATCTGCCATGGAAGCGCTTACAGATGCAGAAAAGATTATGAACAATAGTCCTCATTGTGACGAATACGTATTATACTCAATGTTATGTAGCTCTGATATTGGCTATCTACACCGACTACAAGGACGCCTACAACCAGCCCTACAGGCCTACGAGAAGGTTCTCTCCATGAAAATCAAACAATACGGACATGACTCTGTGGTATGGCTCTTGTTGCAAATTAATCATTAACAATAGGAATCGGCTACTACTTACAACCATATCGGCTTGGTGCTGACGTCTCTGGGTCAATTCGAAAAAGCTCTCACAACCCTTCAAGCAGCATTAAACATTAGACAAGAATTGTTGGGAAGGAATCACATTGAAACAGCAACCATACACAACAACATTGGAAACGTTTATTTGTACATGGGACATTTTGAACAAGCACTCGACCAATATTTTATGGGAAGAAACATTATTGAAGAAAATAATTTATTAGATCATCCCGATCTCGGCACCTGCTACAACAACATGGGAACAGCACTCAAAGAGTTGGCCATGTACGATCAAGCCATCGTCATGTACGAGAAGGCACAGAACTTGAGAGAACGAATTCTAGGTACGGATCACTCCCACACTGCGGCATGTTACTTACTGATTGGTAATTTGTACTTGTGCTCTGGTGATTTGAAGAGTGCGTTGGAATACATGGAACATGCTCTCAAGATTAGAAGGTCCATTTGTGCTTCCGACGGAGATGGTGAGGATAATTTGGATGTTGCAATGTGTTGTGGTGCGATAGGCAGTGTTTTAGTCAAGCAAAATAAATGTCAGGAGGCACTTGTTCACTTTCAACGTGCTCGTTTAATAAATGAACGTTTGTTGGGTCCAGAACATCCAGATACGCATCAATGTGATGAAAATATTGCTAATTGTTTCTTGTTGGTCGGTAAATGTTCCGATGCTCTAAAATTAATGGTTAAGATTGCCAGACATAAACGTAGGCATCATGGTAATCTTCATCCTTGCACTGCTACCATTTACAATAATATTGGTAACGTGTTGAGATTACAAGGCAGAGATGACGAGGCACTGAAAATGTATACCCGTGCAAAAGATATCTTCGAATCTGTTTATGGTTTTGAACATTCTTCCACGGCTGTCTTATATGCAAATCTTGGAAATTTGCATTATGTACAGGGGAAGTTGGAGGAAGCCTTTAAAGTTTATACTTTGGTTTATTCTATTAGGGTCCAGGTTCTGGGAAAGAATCACTTTGACAGCATCATGACAATGAAACAAATTGCAATGGTCGAGCTAGAGATGTGTAGGTATGATAAGGCTTACGAAAGAATGTTATTGGCAAGGCAACTCTTGACTGAAAATGTAGGTCTAAACTCCCATCCAGAGGTTGCTGAGATTAATAAGCAAATTGCTCTCATCGTACGTAAGAGTGGCGGTGTGGGTATTGACAAGAGTAAAATGCATAACACAGTGTCGCAGGCCAACACGTTGTCCTCAACGGGGTTGTCTGTAACCGCAAATAAGAGCATAAAATCATCACTGTACGAGAGTAGTAGGACAAGCATGCGAAGTACTCTAAAGTGATCTCTAGGTCGATGATTCTAGGAAAGAATATTTAGGACGGTAGGGTTGAAAAGGAAATTTGAATGTGCTGTCCACAAATAGTAGAAGAACAATAAACTAGGTTGTTCAGATCATGATTTGTAATTTTGTAAAGTTTGAAACTTCGGAACATCGAACATGAATAACCTCAGGGTTGTTGTAGTGGGAGACAAGGGTGTTGGTGAGTTTTGTCATTTCGATCCGCTGTTCATTTTCAAACAGGAAAATCCACTTTGATACAAAAGATAATAACAGTGCTGCAATCTAGTGGTTCTGAGGACACAGTGTATGTCAAGGGCTAAACTAAACTCGATCTAACGACCAATACAGAAAAAGAGATGGAACTTCTTATACTATTAAATTTCAAGACACAACCACCATTGAGATTGATGAGGTTAATGGTTCGTCACGTTGCACAAACTGATCATCCTACATTTATAGAGCTAGAACAAACGCTTAAATTCAGCAGAGTACAAGTATTCTTGGTCTGCTTCTCATTCTCTGACGAGAACAGTTTCCTTAATGTACAAAATTGGGCAAATGAAACAAAAGAAGCGAGCCCACAGGCCACAATAGTGCTTCTTGGATTGCAATCAGACGTGAGCGACTACAATGATGACGTCTTTGATGGAGAGGAGCTGAGGGACATGATAAATGCAAGGATATATAGAAAATTCAGTCATAACGACAATCCCATGAAACTTCTTGGCGAAATTACTCACGCAAGAGAGAATGACTTTGATGAGGAATTGGTCACACCTGGTACGGAACGCATTGAAACCAGCGTAAGTAAGCCTGATGATGGACTTTTAATGACCTTCTAGAAATGGGAAGATGAAGAGACTAAAAGCACCGAAGAAAAAAAGTCGGTGAGACCCTACGCAGAGAGAAACCTAGGTCTCATTGGTTGCAAAAATAGAAAACCAACTGCCTCGGCTAAACTTCGTGATTTCCACAAGGCGGTTGGAATAGCAGTAGACTTTCAAGTAAGCATCATGCATCATCACATAACACCGATCTCATCTTTAGAAACTGTTTGGAAGTACCAAGTTATCCGATTGTAAAGTGGTGATACGAACGGAGGATGGCATGGACGAATATAAGCTACCGTGTCATCGCGTAGTCCTTGCCGCACGTAGTCCAGTCTTGAAATCAATGTTGTATCCAAATGACGGCAACAAGGACGTAAGTAGAATGACACCTACTGAGTGCTAACTGTTATAGTTTGAAGTGGTGCTTGAGGGAGTCTACAACAAGAATGTGTTGGAACAATTCGTCAAGTACCTGTACACTGATACGCTTTGGGAACACTTTGATCAAGAAGTTAGAGAGGGATTGGTATTGTTGGCTGATCGTTACAAGATTGGAAGTCTCAAGAGTACGATTGATTCTTCACTGTTCACACTCACACGAAATAGTTGCTTGTGGATTGTTTGCAAGAGAAAACACCACAGAACAAAACTGGCTTGAAATTTACAACTTTGCAAAGTCCTATCGTGAGGAGGCCCTTTGCTCACAGGCGCTAGAAATCCCTGCTGCCATTCTGCCAGAGCTCTACGAAAACAAGACATTCCTGGCGCTTCCATTCGACATTATGGACGATCTGCTTGGAAGGGATGATTTGTGCTTGAACGAGAAGTTCTTGTTAAAGATGGTTTGTGAGTGGGGAGAGGAACCTGGGAGAACAGAACAAGTCAAATTGCTGCTCAAAAAGGTTCGCATTCAATTCCATTCCATTATTCACACGAATAGATTAGGTATCCATTAATGGGTGCAAAGACTCTTGTGGATGAAATCAAAGGAAATCCACTCGTACCCCACGAGGACTACATTAGTGCGTTGGAATACTTTGCTTGTCCAAGATTGTTCAAGGATGTGTTGAAGACCAATCCAAAGTATAGAACCAGAAGAGGAGCATGTCAGTTCGGATGGGATAACACTGGAATGACCAATATATTAATCACCAACTTTGATAAAACCATCAGAAAGACTGGAGTGAACCAATGGGATTGCATGGTGTTGAGCGATGCAAGCATGTCGTCTGGTCTGCAGGTAAGGAATGCTTTTGAATCATGCATTAACGTTTATAGTATTGGCAGATCAAGATTGACGTGTTGAATGGAGACAAATCAGGACTGGCACTGGGATTCACTTCGGATCGTAACTTGGGATACAGCAGCTACAATGCTTGTTGTTCTTTGAGCATGTCGGGTGGCGCTTACTTTTGTACCGCCGCTCCAAACACTCCTTCCATCAATCAAGGAGATATCATTGGTTTTGTGGTGGACTTCCAGAATGACGAATCAAAAATTTATCAGAATGGAAGATTGATTCAAACAGGAACTCAAAAGCCCAGCACTTTGGGCGAAGTGTGGGCGGTGGCCTTTTTGTACTACAGCGACGATCAAATTTCACTGGTGGATGACATTAATTTAAATGAGTTGATTGATTAAAATGTTTTTAATAACCTTCCCTTACATTTTCTTGTTTGTTCTCTTGCATAAGTTTCTGGAGGGACTCGCTGCACCTTACTTGATAATCCACATTGTTGCTATTGAGGGACAACTCTTGGTCAATAAGGTATGAGTGATGGATTGTATCAATAGCTGTACTGTACACATTTAAAAATAATGAAGACACATGGTACGATGTAATAAAAACAATCACAACCACTAAAATTGGAGTGGGTGTTGACACTGTACCATCGAATGACATGAGACTACTTTGTTTGGTCATGCAATAGGCTGCAAAGCTCGTAATGCACGAGATACAGCATTTTGCAAACAATATTACGAGGTCCCCTATCCAATCCACAACAGCCATTTGATCTGCATTGCGTGATATCAAGTTGGCAGCAGATCGGCTAGAATTCCAAAAGTTATCTCCGTAAATTGCAATTTGAATGTAGGCGTGACGAGTGATCCAACGCACGATCGCATTGAACAAGGATATAATAATTCTGATCAGCCAACCAAAGCACCTTACAATCCAATTGTCATTTGAAAGTTTTTCAAGACGTCGAACAGCATGTCTGAGCAGGAAGGATATAAATTCTGCAGAGCCCAAGACAAAAGAAGCAAAAGCAACGCTGCCCAAATGATATACAATTAACCTGCCAAATGCACGGCAGACAGGAAAGGTCAAGTACAATTTATTCTTTTGAGATTTTTCTGGGGTCCAGTAATACTCTGCAATTGCACTGGCTACACACACTTTTAGAATACCATTCCAAAATTCAACAAACCAAAAATAACCAAACAAATGATATGCAAACACGAGACGGTAGGATAAATCCCAATCCATCACGCTGGTCATGTCGCTTATACGGACTCCACCACTACTCCACATGTACAGACTAGCCACAAACCAATAAATTACAAAACAAGCAAATCCAGAAAACATCAAGAACGGAAGAAGAAACAATTGAGGAACACAAGATACTGCTGCAGCTGCCTCCCTTAATATTCCAACGCTCCTCGAGATCCTCTTTACATTCAACAAGATTAACAATACAAACAAGGCATCCACAATGAATAAAATAGTTCCAAATGTTACATATACTTGCTTGCTTATATAGTTCTTGTTAAGAAGTCTACCCAGACCTGCTTTTGGATAATTCTAAAAAAGTGTCAGCACCTCACCAGGTGTCATGCATGTGAAACTTACAATTTCGAATCCTTCAAGCAAACCAACGGCACCCATCACAGTAATACCAGCAATGGTTAGGAAAACACTTGTCCAAACAAACACATGCGCCAAGTGTCTAATGACAAACAAGAAGATTACGGATGATACAAGAGAAAACACAACAACAGATATTAAAATAACTTTCCAGTTCTTCAAAACATCTCCCCACATTTCGGTGGCCATTTCCTCTATAGTGTTCAACTTATCAAAAATGGTGGATCCCATCAGGCTAGAATCTGCAGTGATGTTGGATTTTGTGCGTGTCGTCGTTGGGATGCATCGATGTAATAAAGTACGATATTCCAAGTTCATGTATCTGTACGCTTGTTGTACCAGTGGTGATGGATAAGTCTCCAAATCATCTATTCGCTTTGTTGTGCAAATGAGTGATCCGTTGCTGGAGGGTAACAACTGTGGTGGACAGAACGATTGTGTGGATGGTTTCTCTATGCTCTCCGTTATAACATCTCCCTCCATCAACTGTCCATCTTGATCAATTTCGCTGTTAGGTTGCCTTCCTGGGCAATAACTGACGCAAACCCCTCCGTATTGGATTGGCTTTGAAATGTCCATATACCATAAGTAAGTCCTTGTCGAAAGATCTTCATTTGAATACTGTTCGTTGGCCTTGCGAACTTTATCTTGACATGCCTGGCTATTTACGTCCTCCTTACAATCTTTATCCGAAGGTAGTGTGCTGATTGTGTTATATTGGCTACCGCATGTTCTTCCCAAATAATCAGTTGGCCGTATAAGTTTAGTAGGATTCCCTCTTTGTATTGCAGAAAATCCTAATAGAAAAAGTCCTATTATAAATACTATAAACAATATAAGGAACAATGCATCCTGGCATGGCCTTCTACTCATTTGAAATGGAGTCACAAGTGTACCAGAAAATTGGACTTGTTTGTTCTGGTGCTCATCTTCATAATCTTCTTCCAATGGTTCATTCTCATTGTCGAAATGTTCGACCACAGGAGTGTATTGCATTTAGTTTTGTTTATTTTTAATCTAGTCAACTTCAAAATATCAAACAATGAGGTCATTTTTAAAATAAATTAGTGATGGTGTTGTGTTTATTTTTTACATTTAATATCTACGACTAACAATGTTGCTTAGTGCGGCAAAGAACACCAAAGCACCCGTAATAATCCATAAAATACTTGCTGCATTGTCAAAATCTACGCTCAAAACAACGTAAAGTGCAGCACCAACAACGAGTGTAACGGATGCTATTAGATATAAACTGGCTCCGAGGGCATAAAATACTCCAAGTGTCTTGTCCTTGTTGGTCATTGTGTTCCAGCTAGAGTTGACAAGTCTAGATACCATAACGTAGAAGCGCAATAAACTGGCCAAAAAGAAGAATCCTGCCCCGACGACAAATAGAATTAGACCTGCAAAGTCTGTTCCATCAACGTTGGTGTAGGGTCCAATATATAAGGACGCTCCAAGAACAAGCAAGACTGTTGCGATAAGATATCCAATAGAATGTGTGAACGAAAGTCCGTCGTGGATTTTTTTATCTTTAAGTAGCTTTGTGAAGGTACTTGCAATAATGCTTAGTCCGGCACCGACCCACAAACTATATGCTATGACGTATAGAATAGCCGCCGCTAAAAGCCTTCGACCTAAGAAGCACCCTGCTCCTGCTATCAAAACTGGTGAACCAAGTAAAAATTGGAGCTCTGCGAGAAGTGTCTGTATACTGGCAAAGAAGTTGAACACTCTTTTAATTGTTGATTGCTTGGCAGGTTGTTGTGTGACATATGCTGTTGAACCTGGAACTGTCCCCACAACGTGGACTGGTTTATTTAGTGCTGTGGTTTGACTGGTGTATGCTGTTGTTGCCATTGTTTTCTGATTTATTTCTGAATCCGACAACAAATTTATTTATAAATACTTGTTTAGTCAAAAATAGAATATTTTAATTTTATTAATAATTACAGGTTAATTATGGAATAGCAAATCCTTTTTTATCATTACCACTATTACAATCATTAGCATACGACGGATATCCTTGACAAGAAAACAAAATCGTAGATAGTTGAATAATTAATTTATTTTAATCTACTGACACTTCATCATTGTGATCAGACTCATTAAATTTGGTTTTAATGGAGGAAATCGTTGACAGTTTTTCCCCCTTGCCTCCGTATTCAACTGGAACAGATTGGCCAATATACCCTGCAAGATATTCACCATATGATAAGATCGTAAACTTTTGCACTGTTTCTTTGCTTAAAAACACGGAAAGTGCTGTGAACATCCAACCCATTACAATTGGTACATTGACGAAGAATTTTCTGCTCAATGTTTCTGGATAAAAGTTTTTAAAAGTATCAATTGCAACTTTAGTTGCTGCCTTTGTGTAGGGGTTTTGTCGAAGGAAGGAAACTTGAAGGTAATCGTGAATTTGGAAGGCTTGATATGGATCTACTCCTTTTCCGTAGTCAGGAATTGGTTTTGTCACTTCACCTAGCTTGAGTTGTTCCAATGTGAGCTCCATTAGAGCCACTCGCCACCTCATGAATCCTTCAATATCCTCAAAAGTTTCTTTAAAGTCTTTAACACTTCCGTAGATGTTAAATGCTGCAACATCTTGAGCATTGGTGCTGTCAGGGACGTTTTCAAGCGTTAATATATATCCAAGCCCTCCAAATCTCTTTTCATCAAATACTTCATCCTTTGCTTTCAGTGGTTGGAACGACTTTCTCCATTTCAAAGTTGAAAGAAGCTGCTCTTTGGCCTTCTCTAAATCATTTGCATTCGCTCTTAAAAACTTTTGTAGAATTAATTTAACATGGAAAGGTGTGGAGTTCTTCAAATCTATTCCATAAACCTCATCATACTCAGCTTGATCTAGTATTGCTGGAAGAACTTCTATGAATTTCATCAGTGGGTGATCACTTTCTAGGGCTGGCCATTCTGGTTGTGACATTGTTTGTTTTCAAGGGGCGGAAAAACTACAATTTCAACTCCGACAGGAAGAATGAATAAGAAGTTCAAGTTGTTTGTAAAAGTGTACTTCTTTCATATCTTGGTTATATTACAGTCATATTTAACACTTGCAGTTTTGGCTACTGTATCAGCTTGTTGTACTGATCAAAATTATTTAGACTAGACTTATCATCATTCTATTTTGTCACAGATTCAAGTTTGTTACAACAGGAGTTAATGTCCGAACTCCCAACAACACCAACCGGGAGCAGATATTCACACTCTGGTCGTGAGGATGATCTAGACGATATAGAAAGATACAACCAGCCAATAGAATTAGAGCATGTTGATCTGTCCGACACAACAGGACTATTAGATGAAGAAAGCATTGATGATGATAATCATCCCATGGCAGATAGAAGGAGGGACTATTATAAAGAAAATCCTGATAGATCCAAAATCCTTCACTACGTTCTAATATTGTTTACATTGTTTTTTATTGGTAAGTTAAGTGTTTAAAGAATCATCTTTTTAACCAGTAGGTGCGATATTACTGTTTTCTTATAGATTGCTCAACGGTACAACCACACCAGTGACACCACCCGTCACACTGACCTCTAAAATTAATTTACTTCTTGAGCAATCTTGGCCAGCAACCTTATGTTCCGTCTCAAATGCAACGCTTGTATCCTTTTGTCAGAAAAAACCCAACAACTTTGTGATTAGCAACTTATCGCGATTAGATGGGTTAGCGTGTGATGAAAATACGGAATACGTCAATACTGATGAAATAAATACAACAACCGATTTATGGTTAAGGAATGCCACAAAAGATTATAAAGGTACATTGATTAAAGTACATTATTGACACTTTAGCAGATAAACAACCCTATACTTGCATTCCTACTCGATTATCAAGCGAAACAAAACGGTTACATGACCCAAAAGTCTTGCTTGATTCTGTACTAAACACTAAAAACAAATTAATTGACGATGCTACTTTAAAACAGTTTTTAGACCGTCCAGTGCCAATTAGTGAACTAATACAAAAGTTGGAAAACGAAAAAAAGTCCACGTTTATCGAGTGCTATGGTAACGATGAAAGAAAGAAAGTACTAAAAGTTTTCTCCTGTTTAGAGACTGTAGTAACCCAAAAGACTTCTGACTGGAAACAAATCACATGCTCAGAACAAACTTGGGAGGAGGGAGTGAAAAAACAAACTGCTACTTGCGGAACTTCAAATGTATTTATTGAAACTTTTAAATAAACGTTACTATTAAAAAGTACAAATGATCTAGTTGAAAAGTAAGGACCACGTAACGGCTACTTTCGCTACAACTTCATTGTTAGAATCTTTTACTTCGGCCTCTGTTTGATATGTAGCTTTTTTATCGTTCGAATTGTCAGGACCCGTTGGAACATCAGCAACAGAGGTACAGGAAACCCTTCCTCTTGCTTTCTTTACAAAATCTACTTTTAGATCGGTTGGAATGAACTTTCCTACACCATGCATTTGATTTGAAATGTTAAGTCTGTAACAGGTTAATGGTTAACAAAAAGTAGCTCGTACCCGATAGCAAACTCTGCAAGATTTATAATAGCAGCTAAATGTATACTTGAGAATGGGTTGCGCACACTAAATCTTTCATTCATGCTGACCTTTACAGAATTAATTTGATGATGGGTATTTGCATTACATACCTGAACTGAATTTACAGACATTGAGTCGATTACAGGTGATATTGAGGCTGAGTATGGAGATGAGAAAAGTATCAAATAATGCATCAATGTAGTCCCCAAAATTGTGTTCCCCAGTGGGAGACTTCTAACTTTCTTCCATAAAGTGTACGGTCTTGGGTTTGTTTTTGAAAGCTTATACAAAGGAATAGCATAAAAATATATGAAACTCGGTATCAGTACTAATATGACCAATACAGGCAGAGTCACAAATAGAAAGTGTATCATCTAAGGTTGACGAAAGAAATTGTAATGAGTTCAGAGAAGAAGATCATCCATTCTGACAAAGCTCCAAAAGCTATTGGTCCATACTCACAAGCCACTCAGTTCCAAAATCTGGTTTTCTTGAGTGGTCAGGTTGGTTTTGTTCCAGAAACAGGAAAACTAATATCAGACGATATTCAAGAACAGACAAGACAAACCCTTACCAACTTGAAGAGCGTCCTTGAGGCAGGAAATTCCTCTTTAGAGAACGTCTTGAAGTGCACCGTGCTTTTGGATGACATGTCTAACTTCGCAAAGATGAACGAAGTCTACTCTGAGTTCTTCCCCTCCAACCCTCCAGCACGTATGGCATATGCTGTTAAAGCCCTTCCAGCTGGAGCAAAGGTAGAAATTGAAGCGATCGCAATTTCCAAGTAAACTTTGAAAATTATTTCAATTGAAGAGTGCTTTAAATTCAACCTCAGTTTTATACTAACTACGTTTTAGATCAAGTTAGTTAATTAATTTTAACTTTTGGAAAAAATTACAAGAGATTAGACTAACTTGGTTTATTACTTCATGAAACGTTCCTCACAATACACCAAAGCAAGATTGATTGCATTCAACTCGGCAACTTTATAATCAGGATCCACACCTGTCGAAATTACCTCCCCTCCTGCAATAACATCTACAACATGACACCCATGATCGTCTGTTCTGCTTTCGAATTTTGGTTTTGTATTGTTGTAATACACTTGCGTGTAGTGTTGCAAAACATGCTTGGGTGGCACCCCAATCTTTTGGGGATGTATACGTTCAGTTTTATCAAACGTCTCAATTATGGTCCTGCGCACCAATCGTGTGGACACATCGCTGCGTATTGATTGGTAGGGCCTTAAATAATCAGGAACAAGAGTAGCAGGAGGTTCGTTGTCGCGAAAAGAGAAGAGATTTGAACCAGAGTCAATAAACACAGCCGCAAACAAGGCAAACATGCTATTACCAAGATCTATACGAGAGGGAACAGCATCAGGACCAGTCACAACACAATAATCTTTACTTAGCAACATGCCCTTACTCATACAAGTATCTTTCCTGCTCATGATAGCATGAACGGATAGCGTCAGTTTTCCTTCCTCCACATGTGGGTACTTTAAAAATAAATGTTCGGTTACAATCAATCTTGCGATGGATGCACCTAATGTTTTAAATCTTCCACAACATCCGCATAATAAAGAACAATCTGGCGCGAAATACACTCCCCTTTCTGCTCTTGCAATATTATGACAAGTCAAGGCCCTCAACAGCAAAGATTTGTCTTGAAACTCATAACCAAGTTTCAATTGCTCAAATTCTTGAACATTAATGTTTGGTTTTTTACAGGCACCTTGGCTACGAACGAAAGATATTTGTTCTTCCGGTAGTTTGAACTGTTCCAACACTGTGGACCAATCATGACAAGTGGGAAATACAACATCAAGAACAAACAAACGTGCTCCTTGATAACCAGAATCTAAATAAACTGCACCAATCAATGCTTCAAAAACATCTCCCAACAATTTTGCCGCCAAAATAGTATCTCTTTCTTTATTAAACAAAATCAAATCTTGTAAATTTAACTTTAAGCTGACCGTCTTGATGAATGTATTCGACACAAAGTGATGCATGATTTGGCTCCAATCATAGCATTGACCTGACTCTGCCATCTCTTCCATTCTCTTCACGATCGCTTCGCAAATAACCAACTGCAACACTGCATCTCCTAAATATTCCAAATGTTCGTTATCGGTTCCTTTCAATTGATATTGCTCAACGTATGTTTTGTGAGTGAATGCTGTCCTTAGTAACATCTTGTCTTTGAATCCATCGGCAACGTTTAATTTTAATCTCAGCTCTTGGTAATAGTCAAATTGATTTTGAACGTGTGTGAGTGTTGCTCTAATGTGTACTAGTTGGTATAAAAGTTGAACGTCGACGGGTAGAATCCATAATTGATCCTGTGGTAGTGATAAAAAGTCTCCTCCGAACACTCTGCTGTGCATTGCTACTTTGTCGGATGCGTATAGATCGTAGTCGATGGGAGCGACCATCTCTCTCACGTAGCCTGTTTGTAAGTTGTAACGTACGGCCGATAAATTCTTTTTTGCCCAATTTCTGTTTCTTGCTGATGATCTCATGCATGCATAGTCAACTCTTAAATGTAGAGAGTCTAGTGAATAATCTAAGTTGGAGATTGAGTAGACGTTGTGTTGATCGTCAATTAGAATGGTACCAAAGAGATCCTTCTCTATAAGTTCAGCAGACTCTAAAATGGAGCGCTCATATTCATTTTGAGAGAGCGATTGTTCAAGTTGGACCTGGTCCTTTCCATAAAGCGATTGGATTGTTCTTGTCATTTCAGAAAATGTGGCCTTAGCATACTTGGAATGGGTTTCTTGTAGAAGATTTGAGAAGGTTTGTCCTTGTTTGGTTTTCTCTAAGGTACGTGAGAACGTATTCACACAAAACCGTAGCTCGTCTGCTTGTTGTTGATCAGATAAAACTCTTGGAATCATGAGGATTGACTTTGATAAACTCACACGAAGAACAGGATATGATATCCTTGAGCAGAAACTATCAATGTGTCGTAATGCGTCCATATCTTGTTTTGTGATGATTGTCTCTTGTACCAAGTTCAACTTGCAATAAACTTCAATGTGTGGTAATCTTTTCAATACAACAAACTCTGGTACAATGTCACTGAGGAGCGGATCAGTATCATTTTCGTGTATTTGAATAAGTAAGAAATTCTTGATAAAAATATCGTCAAAGTTGGAGTGTGGGATGATCGCCTTGGTAGGGTCGTTAGTGAGTTTGTGGTCAATCATGTCCGTTGTGAAGATCTCAAATGTCGCATCCGATTCTTGAGCTGATTTTGCCTTTGCCTTGGTTACTGGCTTTCTAATACGATATCTTGTCTCAAAAACTGACACTTTCGTCATTCTTAGTCCAAGTTTTGTTCCTTACAATAAAATATCAAAGTGCATCAAAGTGCATGCGTGTTAGCTGTCAAAGTAGCGTAATATGTAATCTTACAATCTGCTCACGCGGCGTACGCACCCACAGCTAACATCTCGGAGGTTTTTCAATCACACCCGTCGGGTCACTCTTAGCGGGCTTATAAAAGGAACGGCACAAAGAAGGAAATTTAATAACGCGGATTGGAGAATTTGTTTTGTAACAAAATTCACAAAATCAAAATGTTCCTCCTAACCATCATCGGTGAGTGACAGTCGATCACTTCTTTTTAATGTTGTCAAGGTTATTTGGTATCGAGCACTATATCATTACTGGACTATGCCACATACATAGTTCAAAAATCAATCAAGTCCAAAAGTTACTTTATTCACGATCTAAGGGGGAAGTTTGATTCTTACCCTGAGTTGTCAAATGAAGTATCGGATCCTAACAGAGGATCGGATGAGACCAATCCAAGACGCAACGCATTATCTACAGATGTGCTGCTGTCCCTGCCAGATGAACTGGAACCAAAATTCGAAAATGTAAGAACTATGGATCAACTCTTCGAAAGGTCTGTTCAGATAAACAAGAACAAACCATGCTTGCAAGTAAGGTGTTTCTCGACATTAAACTAATTACATTTAGTACCGACCCGTTATCAACGTGCACAAAGGAGGGGAATTTGACATTCCAGAGTTCGGACCCTTGCATACTGAAACCTACAATGAAACTTTTGTTCGCGTCAAAAACCTTAGTGCTGGTATCGTCGAGCTTACCAAATTAAACTCCACGGACATGTTGGGTATCTTTGAAGGTAAGGCACCAACATCATCCTGCATTCTAAACGAATATAGATACAAGAAAAGAATGGTTCTTGACTCTTCAAGCATGCTTCCGATATAACATTGTGGTCACCACAGTTTATGCCTCATTAGGAGACGACGCACTCATCACTGCCATCAACGAAACTCAAGTGACTTGCATGCTAATCAACGAAAAGGCACTTGGTAAGTTCATCAAAGTCATTCAGCCAAAGTGTCCATCTCTTAAATACTTGATCTACTGCACCAACTTCCACAAGGACGAATCAGAAACACTAAAAATCAACAACGACGTGGCAGCTCTCAGTCGCGCTGGAGTCAAGGCCATAAGTTTCAACGAAGTCGAAGAATTAGGAAGATCGCTCAAAGAAGCACCTGCAGTCAAATCCAAAAGCGAACCCGACAGCGTGGCCCTCATCATGTACACCAGCGGAACAACTGGTGAGCCCAAAGGTGTGGTCATCCTACATCGCAACATTGTTGCTTCCACCACTGGCCTGAACGAAGGCATCGGAAACGATCCAAACGTAGTGATCGTCTACGTAAGTGTTACTTTTCATCATTTCATTCACACATTAGATTGCATACCTACCCATGGCACACATTTTGGAACTCGTCGCAGAGCACGCAATGTTCATCAGAGGGGGTGCCATCGCTTACGGAACGCCAAGAACATTAACGGAGAGAGGAGCCAAGCCCATCGGAGACATTGCTGCCATTCGACCTGGAGTGATGGTTGGCGTGCCAAGAGTGTTCGACACTGTCAAGAAGGGTGCGCTGGAGAGGATCAAGGCAGGATCACCAATCGTCAAGTGGTTATTCGACGCAGCATTCCAGGCAAGAAGAAGTGCACTTTTGCAAGGAAGAGAAACTCCATTGTGGAATTATTTGGTTTTTAATAAATTCAGATCCCTGATGGGAGGTAGAATGAGCTTGATGATTAGTGGTGGTGCACCACTTTCAAAAGAGTCTCAAGAATTCATGAGAGTTTGTTTTGGTTGTAGCGTTGTTCAGGGTTATGGTTTGACCGAAACATGTGCTTCCTCATGTATTCAAAATGGTTACCATTCCTTCAGCACGAGATCTGTAGGACCTCCTGTTCCATGTTGTGAAATAAAATTGTTGAGTGCTCCCGAGTTGAATTATACTGTTCACGATAAGCCATATCCTAGAGGTGAGGTTTTGGTGCGCGGTACTAATGTCTCTGCTGGTTATTACAAGAGACCCGAAATTACAAAAGATGTTTTCACAAGCGACGGATGGTTCAAGACTGGAGATATTGCACAAATAAACCCTGACGGTACATTTACGCTCATTGATAGAAGAAAGAATTTAATAAAATTAGCTCACGGCGAGTACATTGCCCTTGAGCGTTTGGAGAGTGTTTATGGTAACTCTCCATTTGTAATGCCCAGCGGTGTTGCTGTGTTTGCGGACTCTTACCAAAACTTCCCTGTTGCCGTTGTTTTGCCCCAAATGACATATGTGAAGAGTTTGAAGGAATACGCCGACATGACCAATGAACAAATTATTGCAAATGAGGGCTTGAGAAAAACAATTCTGGAGGACTTGAAGCGGGTGGGTAGAGAAGGTGGATTAAAGAAATTTGAATTTATTCAGGATGTTGCCCTGGCTGGAGATTTATGGACACCCGAAAATGGTATGTTGACCGCTGCGATGAAGTTAAAGAGAGACCAATTATTGCAGAAATACAGCAGTCAAATTAACAAAATGTACAAAAAGAAATAAATTCTTTTTACTCTGTCAAATTCTTGAATATTGAAGTAAGGTAGATGTTTGGTAGATCTTGGAATAATTAATTAAAAAATTGATCGAAGATATTGGCACAACAAGACGATATTTTTGTAAAATTGTTTTATTTTTGTAATTATTGTTCGAACGTACCTGCATTTTGAATGGCAAATTGATTCATTCCCCCCAGATGTTTCTTTGTTCGTGGTACTTTTGCTTCTTAAAGAGATAAGGAAACAAGAAGACAAATGAAGAAGTCTCATCTTCAAGGCTTCTTATACAGTTGTTGATTGAAATGAAGCACCTCGACCTAGGCAAGTTTTTGAGGGCTTCTATTAGTTCCAATTTCTTCTTTACCTCGAAAAACCATGGCTCTCCCACGATTTCGAGAACTCTCTGTTCAATCCAGTCATCTATTTTGTTAATTTGCCTGAAAGAAAGAGAACCGTAAGTTGTGACAGGTTTTTTCTTACAAGATGTTCGTACTTTTAGGATGTGAGCATCACTGATATGATACAAATAATCCTCAACAGTAAAATCGGAAAGCTTTGGGTCTTTTAGGACTACTCTTACACGAGTTTCCATAATATCATTAATACACATTGGTTTCATCATTAAACTGGTACAACTATTTTCAAGCAAACGTGTTGTTGTGTTTTATTTTTTTTTGTATTCCACCTTCAGAATTCTTCTGTTTTTATACCCCAGAATCCGCATATATTAGTCCATCATCCATCCGACCTGCCAATCAATCTCGACCATGACTCATTGTCAGGCTTCTATTTCCCCAAACATATAGATTTCCGCAATGTATTAACCCGAACTAGATTCAACTATAACCCGCTAAGGAACAATACTACTTTTACAACAATTTCAATTTGGATTCACTTCGAAGCTTTGAAGCCTTCCACATTTGTGAATCATGAACCGTGGAGACACCTGACTCATTAAGCGAAGAGGATACACTCCAAGTAAGACTCTATCGGTAATTCAAAAAAGGATATAGAATGCTCCACACTACTGATGACGAATTGTTTTGCTGCTTGTGTGCACACAGTATTTAGCAGACATGCCAAGACAAAAAATGTTCAACACAGCAGTATCCACTGCACTCTTCATGTCTTCATCTCAGATATTACTTTCGAATAATCTGTAGGCGATGTAGATATTTCAGTTCCACCTGGATATTTATCCAACCCTCTTATCCTCACAATGTGACTGAGACTATCTCCGAGGTATGTTTCTTAGGTTCATAACATGTTAATGTAACATATAGCATTGTGTATGTCCGTTATGGTACGACCTGTCTGATATGTCTTCATTTAATTGAACCAATTTTACTCTTTCTTTTTGATCCCAAAAATAGGACTTGTATTAATAACTGTTTGCAAGTTGTCTACAATCTATTAATAAACAGAGAACAACACAACATGAACAATAATGCCGAGCACTTTAGTATGGGTCCAAAAGGGTCTTCTAGCTTTGGCATGGGTCCACAACAGGGATACCAGCAACCGAGTTATGGGTATCAGCAACAAGGAGGAATGTCCATGGGTCCACAAGGATATTCAGGTCACATGAACAACGATGCAGAACATTTTCATATGGGTCCAAAACCATGTTGTAGTTGCACTATACTATGAGTGTCTAAGTAAAAATAACATTTAATAAAACTGTTAATAAAAAATTTGTCAGAATTCTCATATTCTTTTGTTTTCTTGATGATCCAGTGCGTCTGTTCATTCACAAAGGAATTTGAAATTGTGCACAAAATATCCAAAAAATCGCCTTCTCCGGAGTTTTGACCAGTCAACTAATATAAATTTGAACTTCATATTACAACATAGAAAGAACACATAAACCATTAACCAGGTCGCACGGGGAGTGTATTTAGTGGATGAGTTGGAAAGTATTTGAAGACTCAAAAGTAGCTCTTAATTACACGGCAAGTGCGATATCCGTCGACTTTACCGGAAAATATGTAGCCCTCGGAGCGTAAGGTTAGGCAAGTAGTTATTCAAATTCACATGTTTTAGTCGACGTGGACTCTGTGTTGTATCTGTTGATCAGTCCTGGGAGAGGAGAACTTTTTATCATTCAAAAAGAGCAGAGGTGGGATCTCTTCAATTCTCACCACACGCATCTACATCATCGTACATTGCAAATACTTTGTTGGATATGATTCAAATATGGGACTTGTCGAACGCATCAACACCACTTTTATCAAATTTCAAAGCGCACAACCGCACAGTAACAGGCTTACATTGGAGCCCTCAGGATACAAACCTTCTTGCGACTTGCGCAGCAGACTCTGTTCTCAGTTTGTGGGATATACGTGACGAAAATAAGGTAAATTAATTTTCGTTATTAAAAACCGCAACGTTATAGACACCAGTTAGACAGTTTAATACAGGTGGCCCAAGTCAACTTCGTTGGAATCCTTTATCTTCCAACATTATAGCAAGCGCGCATGATGGCGAAGTACGAATATGGGACATTCGCAGAACAGACACTCATATCACTTTTATTACTGCTCACTTATCCACCGTTTTGAGTTTAGATTGGAGTCCTAAGCACGAAGATCAGCTCGTTACTTGTGGCCAAGACAGACAAATTAAAATATGGAGTTACAATCAACCAAAAGAATGCAAACTAAACGTGACCACAGCACAGCCAGTGTCAAGGGTTAGATACACCGTAAGTGGAGCTTGTTTTACTTCTTCTAAAAATGTCAGCCTTTTGGACAAGGTCTAGTTACGGTATCCCAAAAAGTAGATCATCAAGTAAGGCTGTGGAGCTTAAGCAATGCCTCCGAAGTAACCAACATTAATGTATTTTATGGACACACTGACGTGGTGAAAAGTTTTGACTTTAGACAAGATCCAAACAAGAGTACGTTACATTTATCGTTGTTGTTACTAATCATGACAGCTCAATTAATCACTTGGTCAAAGGATCAAACGCTAAGAACATGGTCCTTCACACCCAACATGAAAGAGGACTGCGGAGATCAAATCACAGAAGGACTACCTCATCGCTCACCATCAGTCAACAACATTTCTACTTCGTTAAACGCCGAACCACAATCTCCTTCCACAAACAACGACGAACACTTGATGCGCAAAAAGATCAACAATCAACAACCCGTAGTCACGTACAATCAAGAATGCAACCGCATCAATGATTTGTTACCACAAGTTACCATCGAGAGCATTTCTCCACGTAGTCGCTGCTGCATCTTTAAAATAGAAACATCGGGTGCCAAACTACGCCTCCAAGTCATCTTCCCGTTAATTTATCCTAACGGAGCCCATCCCATTTTTGAACTATTGCCGAGCAAGAGCGTACTGACGGTAGGAGAGACCAAGGACATTAAACAAACGCTTCTGACCACTGCAAACAAACACGTTCAAGAGAATCAACATTGCATACTCGCGTGCATGGATGCGCTTTTGCATTTACTTGGCGGAATGGAACTACCAGACAATAACGAACACAACCTTCAAGAGAGCTTATTACCTCCGACAACAGCAACCATATCCCCACAAAACTCTGCAACATCCCCCGTAGTGTCCATCAACACGTCCACCTCTCCCACGCAGTCAGCCACGAGCACAACCACTCACCAACAGTCAACTCAACAACAAGCACAACAAACAACGAGCACCAACAGAATCATGAACCACACGCCATTGGCCATCGATGGAAACATGTTTGTGGATTTCAACATTCAATCGCCCTACCAAACCACCACATCTGTTTATGCAAATACTACCAATCATCAATCGCCACTCGATCGACACACCAACGAACAGGTCAGGATGCTCATGAACAGGCCCACATGCTTTGGCATCTTTTCTCCTCAAGGTCACTTGGTGTATGTAAACAGCCATCACTCTGGGTCAGCACCAAACGTTGGCGCTGGTGGTGGCGCTGGCGGCGGACCTGCATTGCATCAAAACAAGGGAAACAATAACCACCCCATTCACTCTGTATTACCTCAAATAAGAAATAGTAACGATAGTCAAGATTACTTCCAAAGTATATTCAGTGGTTACCCCATTGAATCTCCACATCATTCTTCTTCTTCTTCTTCTTCTCCCATCATTCAAATGAATAAGAACCTAGACTCTGATATTAGAAGCGTATCGCCTTGTAAAGTAGATACGCGCGTCCATATTTATAAAACGGATCATCACGGCATGTTGTTGCCGATTAGTCGACCCATGGCTAAGGAATTGATCGCGACACGAAGTGATGGAATGAGCTTGAAGCAAGCGTGTCTTCATAATGCTCAAGTGTGTCGACAACATGACAAAAAGGCAACGAGTAGGATGTGGCAGTTGGTTGCTGAGAGTTGTGGCTCGTCTACTTGTTCCGATCAGGCCTCTTCTTGGGCAGATCATCCTATGGGAAAGCGTCTAATGACCCGTATCATGGACAAGTACATCCGTATGGGCGACGTCCAAACTGCTGCAACCTTGTCTTGTGTATTATTGTTGAATCAGCACGACCAACCTAATAAGAGTTGGCTGTTGGATGTAGAAAGAGAGCCCTTGTACAGACATGTTAGATCGTATTATGCTGATATATTACACATGTGGGGATACGATGATGTGAGAGGCGAAATTAATAAATTCAATCACGACCATGAACATGATGAACATGACCACGATAAAGCATTACAATGTAGCATTGATCTTGATTACAATAAATGCAGTGTTTGTCGCCTTCCCGTGAGAGGTCTCAACATGATATGTGTCATGTGCGGACATGGTGGCCATTCTCATCATTTAAAGTTTTGGTTCAAAAATCATTCGCACTGTCCAACGGGTTGTAATTGCGAGTGTGTTGTTCAGATGACCGAGTATCCTTACTCTAATGTTGCCTCCGCCATCCCCACCAATTTGACCAATGTACAGGACGAATCTTCTTGGGTAAACGTGACACACATGGATGTTCCAGTGGCGCAGGCTGCTTCCACAATGGATACCTCGAGGATGGTCAGAAGTAGATCCACACATCACGGACATGCGCGGTATCATACGGACCTGCCTCCACTACACACATCCCCCATCAAGACCCAAATACCAATACCCGACCAAGTAATGAGTGCTCCCAGCGTGAATCATGATGCCAACATGTTTAGTCCCATGCCCACCGTACAGACACCTAGTACAGCCAATGTTAATAGTACGAATAATGCTACACGTCATTCAAGTTTAAAGAAGAATTTCCCATACTTTCAAATTTATCAATATTAAAATGTTTATTTCTTTGATTCAAATTCTGCTCTCGATAATGTTACAAGTTCTATCAGTTCTGCCTTCCAATTGGCATTGTCCAAAATGGACCTCCAGTTGGTATAATAAAGTTTATCGTCGACCTGCTCCTGCTCCTCGATCAATTCCTCATGTGTAGATTTGATGTTGATATTATACTCTGTTTTGGGAGAAGACACCGTAGATGTTCTAATACTGGACGATGACAAAGTGTTGTTTTGTGTCGTGTACTCTGTGTTGGAGTGCGTGGAGGTGGTGCTCACGATCGGCGTGTTGGTACCTGTGCTAACTGGTTTTCTCCTTTGTATATCCTGTTGCTCTCTGTGATGATTATTCAACTTTTCGATTTGTTGAGCCTGCACCGCAGCGTTCAATCTCTGAAGTGCATCTAATTTATTCAATTGTTTGAGGTGCTCCTCCAATACTTGATTGCTTCCTATCGAAATCTCTGATGTGATGTTCACGTCGGTTCTATTGATGGTGTGAAGCGGTGGAGATTTTCTTGATCTTGGCGATTTGGGAGATGTAGGAGATTTGGGTGATTTGATGCGATTTGCAGGAGATCTTGGAGATTTGATCATTCTGGTACGCGTTTGTGTGATTTGATTTGTTTTATAAATTTCATTATCGTCATCCTCGCTCTCTGTATCAGTTTCCATTGTTTCTCTTATGCCCAATCTACTCTTTCTACCAGATGACATCGTGTCATGAAGATGATCATCATATGATCTACGACTGGATGTACCATCCGTCATCTCGCTCTCGCTTTCTGTTGGTGTTTTTGAATGTTTTTGATTGGTGGATGTTCTCATCTTTTGAATTACCTTCAATATGGACATGGCATCATATTGATCCAACAGCGAATCATTACCATCATCGTCATCATCATGTTGTTGTTGTTGTTGTTGCTCTTGTTGTTGAATTTCTAATTTCAATTCTTGTAAATCATCTTCTCGCTGTTGACTGCTTGTGATGGATTCGTTCACATCCAATTCGACATCCGATGCTCTCACATCAAATTCATAAGGAACATGATCATCTTCGCTTTCAATGTTTTGGATAAATCTTTCGTCCATGTCATCATCCAAATCACTATCATTTGTGATTTGAAGATTTTTAGAAAAGGCAACTCTGCGATCGTTTGCAATGTTGTTATTGTGGTGATGATCTGAAAATGATTCATCGGAACTGTCATGTTGATGATTTGAAATGTTTGATGAGTAACTTTCGTTGATTTGTTCATTTGAATCAATGTCATTTTCGTGTTCATGGCGGTTGGTAAATCTTGACACGGAGTGATGTTGTAATTGTTGTTGTTCATCTTGACTCTCATCTGTGTGTTGGTCATCGTCATCATCTTGATCATGTGCAATGTGATAAGGAGTTGGTCTGGTTGATGGATATTTGTTTGAATGTGATTGTTGGTAAATGACTGTTTCTTGTTGACTAGAAATATCTGATAGAGGTTCAAAATCAGATTCAATGTCAGAGTGTAATAACTTTGGTTTGGGTTCTGATTCGCCATAGTACTTGTTGTTATAGTTTCTAATCAATTGCTCAACTAGGGACTCTTCTTCCTCATCATCATCTTCATTTACATGATTTCCATCATCCTCATCAATGTAATTAACTGCGTTTCTTGTATTATTGTAAATGTTGATTTGTTCTCTTGGTGATTGAGTGCTGTCTGATGCCTTTGAAACATTTCTTGGTGATTGATTGGTCGAACGTACCAAACTTCTCGGTGAATAAGTGTCGGAGTCCTTTGAAATGCTTCTTGGTGACTCTTGATGATCGTCAGAATGTTTTGATCCTCTGGGTGAATGATTGTCGGGAGTTCTCTGACCTCCTCTGGGTGATTTCTCATCAGAGTAGATTGATTCTTTATGACTGGCATCAATAGTGGAGGATGATCGTTTGGGGGTGAATAAACTCTTTGACCTTGATGGAGGTTTTTTGAATGGAGTGGGAGACACGGGTGATGGTGGTTCATCATCAAAGGTGTTCTGTTGCTTTGACAGGTTGAGCTTGAGACTGTTTTGTAAAGTTTTGGAATCCCTTGGTGACTGGCCATTAGAAATGAATGAATGTCTAGTCAGTTCAGAAGTTGAGGTTTTTGTATCTAAATCTCTTGGTGATTGATTTTGGGAGGTTTTTTGGATTTCTTGGTGATTGGGTGTTAGATGTCTTGTAGGGTGACTGGCCATTAGAAGCAAATGAACGTATGGCCGATTCAGAAGTTGAGATTTTTGTATCTGTTTCTGAGTCCCTTGGTGATCTTAGCGGTTGATTTTGTGAGGCTTTTAGACTTCTTGGTGATTGGGTGTCAGATGTCTTGAATGGTTTCAAATTTCTTGGAGACTGGGCGTCGGAGGCCTTCGAAGAACTTATTACTGATTGGGTGTTGGATACTATCAAACTTCTTGGTGATTGAGTATTGGAAGGATTTGAACTTCTAGGTGATTGAGTAACGGAGGTTTTTGAACCTTTAGACAGGAATTTATCGTCAGAATAAATAGGTCTGATATCAGAATGTCGCACAGAAGAGGAACTGGGGATTTCTACACTCTCGTCAGAGGTGGACTCGTCGTCAAACGATTCAATATATTTGTTCCTGTACATCTTGTTGCTGATTTCCTTCCTCAATTTGCTCATGTGCTCTATCCATTCATCACCATATTCTGTGAGTAATTCAAGTTGTCTTAATTTATTCTCTAGTTGCAGCAACCATAGCCTGTCGTCAAGGAGAAGAGATTTTTTTGCTTCATTGTAATGATCAATTTTATCGAGGGCTCGTCTTGCAAGTCCTTCTATTATACTTATAAATTCTTTCATAGAATTATTTGTGAGCCCTTGTTTAGATTTTTCTGATATCAAGTCGATAATTTTCATTGCTTGAATTGAATCTATGAGTGTTCTGTTCTCCTCTGCTCCATCAGTTGGCAAGTAATAATACGCAATAACCTGTTTGGTTGGAGATACTGGTTGCATATTCAGGTACCGCTCCTCTTTCTCTAACGCTTTTGAGACTGCTGATTGAACCTCGTATTGCTCTTGCTCCTCTCGCTGCTCTTGCTCCTCCTCCTCCTCAGATTCTTCTTCTTCAGATTCCTCTTCTTGTTCATCCTCATTTTCATACACTCTTTCTAGATCTTCGCGCTGACTCTTCAACACTGTAAGAAATCGACTAATGTCTTCTTGAGAAAACTCTGATGCTGTATCATCGTCTAACGTGATCCCTTCTTCATCTGTAGTAACAACAGATGATTCCCTACTGCGAAGTACTTTTTTTTAGATTTTGCATCCTACCCCGAACATCATGAATAAATGATGATGACTTGCTAAAACCGTTGCTGCTAGTTGAAAATGCTTCAGAATCATATGACTGATCAGATTTCACGGCTGTGAATTCAATATCATCTGGGTCGATGTATTCATTGGTTATTGATAATAATTCGTTCATTTCAACGTTTCTGATCTTTATCAGATATCCTAAGAACGTTGAAAAATCCACTACGTATTGAGAATTGCTATAATGAATGTAAATTTCATCAACATTTGTTGGCTTACTCGTTCTGGCTGATCTCGTCCTTAAAATAATTTCTTAAAAATAAGTAAATGTCCTTTTCGACTACAGCAAAATTAGATATGGACTTATGAGCTGCGCTAAAGTCTTCAGTCTTGATGATGTTGTTGTTGGCAAGACCCACAATGACTTCTACAACCTTCTCAAGAGTTACTGTTTTGTATCCTCTACTTGAACTTGTTTTGCTGGCATTTGAATGTCTGCTGCTATATTTACTATCTAGCTCCTCCTCAAACACCTCGTGGAGTGCGCTAGATTTTATGCCTGAAATTCTTGACGAAAAAGTAGAATTGCTCAAACTGGAACTACTTCTCTCCTGAAAATCAGATATTTCTTTATCTAATTTATAAGGAGGTAAAACTCTGTTGATGTCCCGCTGGATGTGCATTTTCTGCTTGTTCTTTGATTCCTCGCTTATCCTCTTCTTCTTTAATAAAACCAGCTCTCTGGAACTAACAAACCAAAAAAAGCATTTTAAAGTATAATCTCCTGTCAAGAATCTACTGAACATATCTACCTCCCAATCCCTGTTCTTGTATTTCTTGGTCGCATTGACCATGTCATACCAATTCTAAGCGAAATTAAAAAATGACGAATTCAACAACTCACCAAGTCAGTTATGCTTTTGAAAGCGAATTTTGTATCCATAATTGAATACAAAATCAGAGAAACTGAATAATTTGCTTTAAGAATTGAATCGTCGCTTTTGTGGAAGAGTCCATATGAGTAATCGTACAACTAAATATGTTCAGCACGATTAAAAAATGTATAACTAACTTTATTCATCAAGGTGAGGAGCCATTTCAATGACTTCGTCTTTCTTGTTGTGTTTACAGCGCTTTTATCGTAATTGAACATTAATTTGTTAATGTCTGTTTGTCTTGTCTTAGGAGATTTGGCTTGGTCGATATGGGACGACGCCATCCTTTCAGCTTTGGGCGTGCTCATAAGGAACAAGTCTATCCTAAATTTATTGTATTAACGATAAAGACAACCCTCCACTTTTGTCAACTTAACAATGAGTGACTCTGACGAAGACATATTGTCGTATGCTGGGGCGGTAGATTTATCACAAATGGATGGTAGGGTCAAAACTATGAACATATTTTAATAACTTGCGAGATAGCCGAGATTGCGAACGAAATTAAAAAACCCAAAAAGAAGAAGCAGAAGATAAAGTATAGGGGGAGTCTTTTAGAAGACGATGCCAATCAAGAGGTTGAAATAAACGAAAGTGAAGTTGACCTTCATTATGAATTGGCCCTCAAAAACAATAAAAGAGGAAGGTCATATGACAATGATAGTGATGATGGGGGTAGAAAGAGAAGAAAACGCAATCGCACAGAAGTAACAAGAGAAGAAATATACGAAATGCTGCGGCAAAGAAAACTGCAGGAGTTAAAAGACAAACAGAAAGACGACGTTAACGATGAAGAAAAGACACCTGTTCCCGTAGACGACGTAATAACTATAGACGAAGAGCCTTTAGAGCAACCGTTAGAAACCAGTGAAATGGAAATTAACGAAATATCATTTTTCGCACCAGAGCTTGATGAACATATACAAAAAATACGTGAGATGGAAAAACTTGTGCAGTCCGCTTCTGAACACCAAGAAAACAGTGAGCAGTTACTTAAGGCCAACGAACGCGAATCACAATATCAACTACAAAAACAAATTGCCGAAAGAGAGGCTGCCGCTCTCAAAGAAGAAGAGAAAAGAGCACAGGAACAGGCGGCTCTACTTGCCGATATTAATCAACCTTCAACTGTCGATGTGGATGATGGAGTCGAAGAGCAAAATGATGAATCTTTATCGGCACCAAGCGGACCAAGTGAAAAACTTACCATTAGCGTTCGGTGTGGACCAGATGATGTTTTGAAGTTCAGCATAGGGAACACTGATTCATTCGAGAAATTAATAAATGGTATATCAAAAAAGAAGAAGATTGATAAAGCAAGCATTAAGCTAATGTTTGATGGTGTTTACATCAAGCCTAACCAAACACCAGAGGACCTTGATATGGAAGATGATGACATGATTGAAATGAAATAAAATTGATTTATTGTAAAATTTGTCAACCGACTGGTGTTCAATTATTATTAGGGGGTAACAATTGACGGTCACCACAATGGCCGCATCTACCTTTCAATACCCAGATCAAAGTACATTGATAATTTATTACTCCTCTATAATTGTTTATAGTGGTATCAGGGTCAACTATCTACAATAGAGTTGATAGGGACAAAAATACATACTACGTACCAGTAGGAAGAGAGAACGACCGATCGTAATTAACTTTAATTTTGCGTTTTGTAGACTGTTTTGTAGATGTCATTATAGAGCTCTCTTCGACCCTAGCAAAAAAAAGCCATATTATTCAAACAAAAGCAGCAAGTCAGTTTGGAAGCTACCAGATTTAAATGCACAACTTCAAATATCTACTGTAACAACACCAACTCGAGAACAATCTCAGACCACGCGGAATCAAAAAGAGATAATACATACCGGAACAACAAGCAATCTTCAGCTAGTTGAAAACAAATCGAATACTTCCAGCGCATCCATTGCAGTTGCGCCTATCGAAACCACCAGCCCTAAAACACCAGTTAGTTCAGTAGCCTCGACGGATGATAATAAGAGTATTAAAACCAAAGAAGTACAGCTCTCACCTACTCAACCAGAGATTGTAAATACAGACCAAAGTGCATCAGCATACAAAGACGATACCACTGTGCCAGAGCGAACTGCACATACAATACTAAAAACACAATCGGTACCCGACATAAGGCGACCATCCCCTACTCTATTAAAAGCAGATTCTACTAACGACTTCACCCAACCTTATTCTGAGAATGATTTGGGCTCACAAAACGATACTCGGTCTGATGATTCAAGTATTGATGACGATGAATTGAGGAAAAAGAGGGCAAACAACACAAAATTTATTCTTGCCTCCGTATACAAGTCATTAACGCCTGAACACACCAGAACAGGCTCAACGGGTTCCAATCATGATGACGAAATGTCACTTGATTTGCAAAGCAGTGAGTCACCGACCAATTATCGGCAAAGCAGTCGGATAAGTTACGCTTCAGCTGCTCTTAAAAAAATAAATGCTTTCAATTTACCAGCAAAAAGCCTCAAGGTCTACCTTGACCAACTGCAAAAGAAGGACTCACAAGGCAGAGAAGTTGAAGAACAGATCGAGGAGGAATATTTCTGTCAGTTTGGAAAAGGGCCAACTCAAGTAGTTACAGCAATCAAAGTATTCGACACAACACAAACAGACAAGAATAGCGGAAAACCAAAATGGTTAGTATTGGCACGTGACTATGTCGGTGCACATGCGTTATTCGTAATTTTCAAGAATGTAAAGTTCGATAAGATGGAGGCTGCTTACCCAATGATCAATTCATTCGATCTACATACTTTGGAAACTTACAACAATGTGATCAGAATCATGTTAGTCATAGATAGTATATTAACCACATGGTACACAACTCCCCAATTAAGAGACAAACTACAAAAGAAACTCGAAGAGTTACCAAAGTTGCAGACATTATCGATTCCCATGGCCATTGCTAGTATGGATTTTTGTTATGACTTTTTTTAATCGCCACAAGCACAACCGCGTTGCCGTCGAGTCTCTAGACAACGACATTAGTAATGCACTGCAGACGTGGACAGATTCTGTTTCCGAAGATGAAATTGCAAGATTTAAGCAGTACCTAAGGGACCCTCGTACAAGAGATTTTCTCGTCAATAAATTATGTTCACACATTTGTTACGGCAAGAGCGATAGTGGCAAACGTATAGGATTAAAGATATTTTCCGACAAACAAGCAGTACCTGCTATTTTAATGTTGGAGATTTTTGCAGAAACTCCATACCTATCACTCCAGGTCAGCATAATCCGAGAAAATGTACTAAACTCCATTAATGCAATTTCGAGGGTGCACAAGGATAGCGCCAGATTAGGAGCTCTTGCTACAAGAATCACACAACTCACGAACATTTTGTTTCATTGGAAGGGTCGCTCTCGTCTCATTTCGGAACCAATTGAATTTGAAATCAATAAAGTAAGAATTGATAAGAGACAAAAAGCAGCTCACGATCGTAACCTATTACAAGCACTCCCACATCAAGTATACGTCACCAGCATTCTTCATGTGCATGGAGAAGAAGTACTGTGTAATTTGAATTCCGATGACGCCGTTCACTTTCTGCCAAGCGCTCCCCTAAAAAATGTTGTTCCTTATCAATTAAATGATCTTAGTCCGGGTAGCGCGTTGTTCGAATGGATGCTGCAATTCAACTTCAAGGAAAACCTTGGAAGCACACTTCAAGAATATACAAAAATCTCCGAAACTTTATTTCCGGATTCTATTTTTAAACAATCTTTCGTTAAGGCAGCACATGAACTATCGAACATTGTTGGTCATGAACACTTGGGCACCCTGTACCACAAAATAATCAAATTGGATCACAACATTAGTTTGATCGTGTTCATTAAGGAATTACAAGTCAAGACCAAACAACAGCAACAACAATATAGATTCAGCAACGTCAACCTATTAGAGTGCGAATATTACGCCAGGAGTGATTCCAGCTTGGATGGGTTTTCACCTCTAGACTCACTCACTGCAGGTCAGCAGATGGATCGACACCGCCATTCGTTACAGTTCAAAACAAAAGCTCAAAAGAGGACTATACCTAGGATACGCTCGTTTCACGATGCGTTGTGACGGTTACCATGTACTGGTGGACGACAACGATCCAAACATGATTCCGACATGTCACATTAGGAACGATTCCACGCTCTCCGATAACGAATGGAACCACCTAAGCACCATCAAGGACAAACTCACGTCGCCCGATCAACGATTCTTCCAAGGAACCGATCAGATCGAATCATACACTCCAGACTTTGCATTAAATGGATTAGAATCATTCTTGTACAGAGCAGTGTTGAGGCTTAGACAACAATTGGATGTGAATTCGTTGGGAAAGCTTTACGATCAACATTTAATTCCCATCGACGAGAACAATTCCATTCAAGTGCTGATCATGACCGAATTTGTACAAAACGACGAAACACCCGCCAATCACGCTTGGATCAAGGGATCGCTTTTCGAATCGCTCAATCACAAAATGTACTGTCCCATGATCAAAACAAGTCACCTCGCATCCGCTCAACATGATTTGGATGTGATCAATCAATTCAACAATTCATGTGCACATAGTTTGGATGAAGTATTAAAGTACAGATCGACCAACAGCAAACCACTTTGTGAATTCTTGAGAAAAGAAATTACATTCTACGCAATGCGTTGGCCATCTCACTTGGTGTCATGGCACCTGAACACCACCGACAAATCACTCACAACCAACGATCCAAACGCCACCGAAGATTTGGATCATCAAATGTTGATCAACGCGAGGAATTCAAATCAGACCCCACAGCGATACAGCAGAGGGATGGAATCGCATCGAATATTCTCTACTAGAAGAAGATGATGATTTGAGCAGCACGGGCAGCACCATGAGCAGCAGAAAAAAGAAACTAGTTCCCATACGATACGACCAAACGGCAAGCAGCAAGCAAGAAGATTTGGAATTGGAAAAGATCATATGCACCGTATATGACGCAGATGTCACGTTAGAAGAGATTATGGATTTGGATTTGTTGACCATGGGTCCCAACAAGGAAGAAATGGCCGATAACATGTTACAGGAACAATTTGAATTGGCGCTGATTCAGGTGCTAGATAAAGCTGAATTGGATGCCATTCGAGATAAAATGAACGAAATGATTCATGTGATTGAAGCGTTACAAGAGCTGTGCGATGACGCGGTGTTCGAGAGTAGATTAGCATCCAGTTATGTTGATGTCGTCGACGAGCGTAAAAGATATCAACGATTGTTGACCAGTTCGTCCACTTTGATCGATTCTTCTTGTTCTTTTTCTTTCTTGTTGAATGGCGGCAATATCTTGTTGATCGATGACGATGCGCACAAGAGCTACGATTCGTTGGTGCGTAATATGGTGTACTTGTTTGATTCCAATCTCGATAAGGTGCAGACCATGCTGGAGACCATTTCGTCTGCTCAGGAGAGCATCGAATTGTGCGAAAGCATTCATGAATTGGAGCACACGTTGAACGAACAAGAGCGTCTGATCAAGAGCATGGACGAGATTCATAACAAGGTGCCACCTGTCAAGAGGGATAGCATCATGTTGAATCATCACATGGATAAGGTGATCACGTGGAATGGAGATCGTAGTCACGTCGAACCAATGACGAGCGATCTGCAACAAGATGAAGAGGAAATGGAGGAGAGGATGGGGCATTTGATAGAGCAACGAATCATGGATTATTTGGGCGAGGAAGAGGATAGAATGGTCAGGAAAGATGATTTGATAAAGAAGAGATTGAAGGATTTTGTGCACAAGACGAAATTTGGTTATCAAGGTTTCTCGTTGCCAGAGGACGAACGGATGGTTGAGCATGTGGTGAGGGCTAGTACTGGTGGAGGTCAGAAGAGTCCTGAGAAGGACATGAGTTCGCCTCTCGCTTCCATCAGATTGAGTCAGATTGATGGTAGTGGACAGGTTAGTTTAATGTCTTCGACGACGAGCACCACCTCCAACACCGTACAACAATCACCGTCGCCGAAGGCCAAGAATATGTTTGGTTATGAGGCACCAGAGCACATGAAACGAAGAGCGCAGTTGATGCTGACCAAGAAGCAGTGGAGGATGAAGGATAATCGTATGGATCAACACTATAACAAGTACAAGAATCAACAGCAAATTACAAATAATTTAAAGAGTCAGATGGATTTGTATCAAGATATTAAACAGCGCAGCAGTCTGATGATTGACGACAAGACGCTCTCCAATGAAGAGTATTCACAGTTCATATCGAGGAGTGCTGACCAAGAGGATGAAAATGATGAAAATGTTCCAAATTATTCCATCACGGTTAGCAAGAAACGTTTTAGTAAGATTCAAAAGATGGGAAATATTTCATTGTTCGAGATGAGTGATCGGCGAAATAAACATTTATAAGTTACATTACTTCTTCTTTGCAAAATACTTTTCTCCGTGCACACCTGTCAAATTCATGATGACATCTCTCATTGGCTCCAACTCCTTCTTACCGACTAATTCAAACTCTATCACGAACAAACTAAAATGTTTAAAAGCAGTATTCAAGTGGGCTTCCTCTCCCAACTTTTGGATTTGGCTAAAGTGGGAGTGATAAATGTGTGCGTACACTCTAAACAATCTCTTGAAAATGTTCTTGACCTCCGTTTTAAAGTTGGATGGGAAGGGTGTGTCTAAAATGATTAGCAGCGGTCAAAGTTGGTGACGTACTTGGTGAACCAGGGAACAATAATTCGTCGTTAACTAGCTTTTCGATCCAAGACATTAAAAAGTCCACATACTCTGGTGCGGTACACTTGACTGGCTTCTTGATGTTGATGCCATCCATCCACAAGTACTCAAACTCAGGACCCGCAGACATGATTGGACAATTTTGGTTAGTACAGAATTCAGTGATACTTCCATAAAGCAAGTTTGTGGTGTTAAAAAAGTCCACAGTGTTGACCGCAAGCCATTCATTTAAATCCTCACCACTTGGTAGAACAACGGCTTGCATAAGATCTCCGCTTCCTAGGGTAGCCTTTGCCATTTTGTGAAGTTCATGTCTTTTGGTGCCCTTTTCGTAAGTTTTTTCTGTGGGAATGTAAGGTTATCGTTCAAATCGAAGCGTACGTGGTTTAAATGTCTTGTTCTTATCTCCGCTATAATATTCAGTAATAGAGTAAACAAATAGACTCACAATATGCCGAATCCCATGGTGGTACAGTTACTATATAACGTAGTTATTTGTAGAAAATCTGGTTGATTGTTTATAAATATCTTTACTTACAAAATGGCAGAAAGATGAAATGTTGGCGTTTACCCAGATTAGAGTAATTGGAATCTTTTGTTAAAATAAGAAAATAACATTCAAAAACAACTTTATTAAACAACCATTGGCTCTTGTTGATCTGCTTCCTCTTGAATCGCACTCTCCTCCACAGCAGCAGCACCATCATCAACATTCTTTCCATCTTCCACATCACTATGGTCGCTGGTATCCCTCATCTCCTCATCGCCATCTTCATCATCTTGTTGAGATGCAATTTGTGCATTAATCTTTTCAATCTTTATCAATTCATTTTCGAGTTCCCTCTTTAATTTTCTAACCTCTCTCTCCAAGTCAGGCATTCTATTTGCATTCTCTTTACAATCTCTTTCCAACAATTTCACATTCGCTTGCTTCTTGGCAATTTCCAAATCAACATCATGAACTTGTTTTTGACTCTCTACCACTCTGTCGGCAATCTCTTGGTGTAATTCTTGCATGTCCTGTCTGGATTGAATCTCATCAGCGAGATCACATTCGAGCTCATCAATGTCACGCATCAATTTGGAAAGCGAATGTTGTGCCTCTGCCGATGCCTTTTGTTCGGCCTCCAACTCTAATTTGGACGTCGCAATGTTCTTTTGTAAATTATTTTCCAATTGAATGCGAGTCTGATTGTTGATTAGCGTCTGCTTCTCCACCTGAGCGAACAATTCCTCACGATACACTTTGGCCAAATGTAAATCCGTTTCCACTTGACTTCTCTTGCTCTTTTCACGGTTGACTTCGGAAATGAAATCTTTATTTTTAGATTCTAACGTGGCTCTTTCGGTTGCAACCTGTGCCTTCAATGCAGGAACGTTCACCACCTCGTCCTTCAATTCTTCAATCATATCGATCAAACTAGATTTTTGAGCATTTAATTTATCGCCCGTTCTAATTTCATTCTTGATGCTTGTTTGAGCTTCTTGAATCATCAATTCCAATTCGTAACCAGCCAATACATGTTTCTTGTTGTTGCTCCTCTCCAATTCAATTTGTTCCTTTTCACATGCAATTCTTGATTCAAAATCTCTTCGAATGGGTTCCAATGGATCGTGTAATTGATTATCAATGATGGATTGTTTCTTGATTTGTGAATTCTTGTTCCTGATGAATTTCTGATGTGAGTGTTTGAATTTGTTGAATTCATAATTGAATTGTTCGAATGATTCTTGTTTGGATCGAATTTGTTTCTTGATGGATTCGATGGTCCTTTGTAGTTCTGCTGGACTCGATTCCTTCAAAGATTCGTTCAGCGTGGTCAAATCGCGCAACTTGTCTTGAGCTAATTGTGCTTGTTTGATTTCGAATTGTAACTTGTCGCTCAAGAATTGATGTTTGCGCTGTCTATCGTCCAATATGAGATCCAAATCATCTTGACGATCCATTCGATCCATTTCTTCATCTTGTAATTCTTGTAATTTGGAATCCAAGCGACTCAATTCCTTCTTGATGGTGTTGAGCTGACTGTTCTTGACCAAGTGCTCTTGTGAATGGGAATCTACCAATTCCTTCAGTTCTTGAACGGATTTTGATCGACTGGATCGGTCAACCTTGAATCGACCCGCCGACGAATCATAATCTTTTACGAATCCATCCAATTCGTTCAATTGATCTTGTAATCGAATGCGATCGGTCAACAATGCATCCAATTGCATGCTCGTCTTTTTTGATTGTACCTGCGCATTTGTGATCTTCTTGTGCAACATTGCCGATGCATTCTTTTCATTGTTGAGATCAGATTTGGATTGAGCGTATTGGTCCACGAATATTTTTCTGTTGGCATTGAATTGATCCAATTGTAATTGTTGTGCATTACATTCGGAATGGAACGCATTCGCTTCGTCTCTCAAATCCTTCAGTTGTTGTTGTAATGTTTCTTGTGTCTTCTTCTCATTGTTAATTTCTTCGCGAAGTAATTGTTGAGATTGATTCAATTCGTCATCGCTCTTGTTGTATTTTTGTGATTCGGATTCCACTCTTGAAATCTTGTTGTTGATCTTGTCGACTTGGCGTTGAGTGGATTGTACTTGTGACTCCAAGTGAGCGGAATTCAATTTTGATTCCTTGACTTGTTCCAACAAATTCTTCTTTTCGATCAACAAATTGGATTGTGTTTGTTGAAGTGATTCCAATGTGGATCGATCATTTTCAATGTTGGATGTGGCTGATTTGTATTGTGATTCCAATCGAGTCAATTCCGAAATCTTTTCTTGATGAGACGATTCTGTTTGTTTGAATGCTTCGCTCAACTTGTTCAATTCCAACGTTGATTTGTGTAATTTGTCATTCGTGATTTCGATCAATTCTTGAATGCGTTCTGATTCGGATGGATCGATGGATTGTTTGTTGGATTGATCCACTTGAGATTGAACTGATTTGATTTCTTGCATCAATTCGTTCTTTTCTGACAAGTACTGATTGTTCAATGCCTCTCTTTGTTTTTGTAATTGAGCGTTCGATTCTTGAAGGGTCGACAATTTGATTTTTAATGAGGTGACTTGATTTTGTAATTCTTGAACTAATGATTCTGATTCCGAAACATCTTGAGTGTATTGTTGAATGTTGTTTTTGGAATCTTCTAATTTGAACTCTAATTCGGTGCTGATTTGTTCAGACGAGATTCTCTTTTTGCTCTGATCGGCTAATTCTCTTTCTGATTCGTTCAACTTGTTGGTCAATAATCGATTGGCTTTGGTTTTTTCGATGAGCTCCTTATTTGTTTCGTTTCTTTCCTCTTCGGTGGCAGTGATCGAAATTCTCAATCCATTCATGTCCATGTTTAATTGATCATTTTGTTTTTTGAATGAATTTGATTCTGATTTGGATGATTGATCTTGTTCTTGTAATTGTTGTATTTTGGCGTCACGTTCCGAACGGATTCTTGCAGTGGTCACAAATTCATTTTGTAATTGTTTGACCCTTTCATCAATGTGTCTACAATCGCTTTTGATTTCCAAAATCTTTTGTTTGGTGGCGTCTGATTCGTCTCTGACTGATTTTGAGTCCTGTTCGATTCCCTTGATTTGAGTTTTGATGGAAATCATTTCGTCGGTCAATGTGGCCACGTGTTCGTTTTCTGATTGTAACTTGTTCTTGAGCTCTTGAATGTGATTTTCAATGTCCGATCTCTCTGATTCGCGTTTTGCCATGCGTTCACGTAAATCTTGAATCAAGTCGACGGCAGTTTGCGTTTGAAGATCGGCGTGTTGAATGGAAGAATCAATGTCGCGATGATCTCTTTCTGCCTTTTTAATGTTGTCGTTGGTCGAAGTGATTTTGGTTTTTGTGTTCTTTTGATCATTGAGAATGGTTGAAAGTAGTAATTCCTTCTTTTCTTGTTCCCTTCTGACGAGTTCGACTTGTTGTTTTAATTGAACAGTTTCTGATTTTGATTGCTCCAAATCCTCCTCGAGTTGTGCGATCCGTTCTGCCATCTCTCCCTTTACGATAATCTATTACAATGTTAGAGAAGGATGAAAAATTATAATTACTTCGTCGGGACCAGTGTTCTGCCAAAAGTTTCTGCTTGCGTTCATTAAGCGGAACCATGGTTGCTGTTTCAATTTCATCAAACTTCTAAAGTTCTTTTGAATGACACCTGCTGATACCTTTTGTTTGACCAGTTTAGCATGTTGATTTCTTCCAATGGCACCTCTACAAGCAGCCTGTGCAGAGTTTATAATTTGTGAGATTTTGGCATCACGTGCTTCTTCAATCTTTGCTTCTTGACCAGCCCTAAGGAATACTTTGGTCTTACCCAACTTGAACTGCTTGGTTTCGGAGAATTTAATGTTAGATAAAATCTCAGAAGAGAACTTTTGGGGATCAGTTGTTTTGCTTCTGGTATTCAATAGTTTGTAACGTGCATTGAAGTCGCTGTATTTGATGCGTCCTGGATATCCTTTTCTTGAGATTCTTATTCCTTCCAACACACCATTGCAACGTAATTGATGTAGAACGTTAAAAGGTTCAATGACACCAGGTGACTTGACTGCGTTAGGAACGATGCAACGAACAAAGTGAGGTTCAGTGGATTCCAAAACTTCCAATAGACTCTTGAGTTGTGATCTGTACGTAGTGGCAACTGTATTCCTCTGTTCAATGTTAAAACTTTTGTGATTTTCAAACTTACCGACTTGGTGTTGATTTTGGTCTCCGGTGGGAATAATCCTCCGATCAAACTGTTATTGCTCTTTTGCATGACACTTTTGCAGTCATTGTTGAGTGGATCAATGTTCTTGGTCAACCATTCAGTAACATCATAAGTCACAATGCCTGCATAATGGGATATTTGGAACTTGATTGGAGAGAATTTATCCATGGCAAAGCTCTTGTTGCTTGTTTGTGTTTTGGCGATTTCATTTACTAAACCTTGTTCGGTTGGGTTGGGCATGATGCATTGAGAGTCCAAAATGCTCATCACTCCCAAAGGCTTTTCAATTAGATCAATGGTTGGTTGCAAGTCAAGTCCGAAATCAATGTACTTCCACTCAATCTTTTCTCTCAAGTACTCTTCTTGTTCCTTCTTGAACATGTGTGAGTTGAAGAATTGTTGTAGTTTTTCATTTGTGAAGTTGATGCACAATTGTTCAAAGGAGTTGTGTTCAAATATTTCAAACCCGGCAATATCCAAAACTCCAATAAAGTTTTTGACTGCTTGTTTGCTTGTAAGTGTCAAGTTGATCTTGTTTACAATCCAGTCGAACAATCGAAGATAAGTTGATTTGATTAATGAGTTGCGGTTGAAAAGTGCTTGGTTAGAGGAAACGTGGGTCTCGATGGTCTCGTTGGCAGTTACAAACTATTCATGATTAAAAAAACATTGCAAATGAAATACAACTCACAAGTGGTCTAGTGAAGGCTTTTGACAAAAGTTCGTGGTTGATGCCGAGTTGTTCGCACGCTAACTTGAGCGATTCTTCGTTCTTAACGCTAGACTTGTCTCCTTCAAATTCAACATTTCCCAAGTGCAAGATACCAGAGGTGATGCGACATATGGTGTCAATTTCTCCATCTGAAAGTCCAATTGTCTTCATTGCGTGGATGGTCTCGTGATATTCTTTTACATCATCCATGTCATCAACGGTTAGCGATTTGCTTTGGGTCAGTACTTTTAACTGTTAATGTATAGATTTTGAAAATGATCATACATGAATATTGGTCGGCTGTTCCCAATTGATACTTGGCACCGTTTGCAGCACAAAGTTGATAAAAGAAGTGAAAACTTCTCTCACCATCATTTCTTCCTGTCACTCTCGTCGTCTCCAACAGATAGTGTTGTATAACACATCCAGCGATAACTCCACTGTTGCTAAAGTCGATTTCGATGAATTTACCAAAACGACTGGAGTTGTTGTTTCTTTTTGTTTTTGCGTTACCGAATGCCTCCAAAAGAGGATTGGTCTGAATCAACTGTTGCTCAAGCTCTCCTTGACCTCCAGATGATCCTGCGACATGTGCGAGATACTGTACAACCTTCTTGGTATTTTCGGTTTTACCTATTATTGTAAGAGCACATTAAGCAACAAAACAAACCGGCTCCAGACTCTCCAGTAATTAACATGCTTTGATTCTTTTGATTCAAAACCATTTGGCGATACGCATTGTCTGAGATTGTATAGATGTGAGGTTCAGAATCCTCCCTCCTCTTATTCTTGTGACTGTCCATAATCTACATCACATGTATAAGCGATTTGAAATATTTAGTAATGTACCTGATTTGTGTATATGGGCAATCTTTTATAAGGGTTCACTGCAATCAAAAACAATCCAGAATAAGTATAGATCTGGTCCGCCTCGTATCTTTGTTTAAGATTATGGAGAACACTCGGTTCATTTAAATGACTCAATTTGCTCATATCATTAACCCTGTCGAGCGATACAGGATTCATTGGTTCTACCTCCTTAATCTTAACTTGCCTCTTTTCGCGACTGCCTTGAACTTCAACATCAAGAGCATCTTTAAACCTCGCGAGAACGTTTGCTACAGTGAAACCATCTTGTGCGTCAGGTATCCATACCAAATTCTCGCCCATTATCGTTTCGATCAATTACTCTGGTGATGGATTGAAACTGTTTTGATTGATGTATGACATAGTGACAGCCTTCGTAAAGTAATTGTAACGAAAGGCGTATTTGATGTATGAGGGAATGATTCGATGATTATAATACCTTACGTATGAATATCACTTCTTGAAAGGATATTAATGTCGTGATATTTTTGACCCTTTACAAGAGATCCGTGATGTGGACAACCGACTTCATCAAACAATGAACTCCCGTTACCAATCGGAACAGGTCATTGTTGACCTACACGATTTATTACGTGGTTTAAAAACGAGTGAGATTTCAGGAATTGAAGACGAAACGTACGAAGCAAAAAGACGAGATGTTGGTCCCAATCTTCTTTATAAAACAAAGGAAATTGCCTTTTCAAAAGTGTTTTTGAACGAAATTCGTGAACCTATGATGCTCTTACTGTTGGTCATTGGGATTTGCTACGCATTCTACGGCGAGATACTAGACTCCATAATTGTTTTTATAATTATCACTTTAATGGCACTTGTAGAGGTATGGAATGAATACAGAGCAAAAAAAGCAGTACAAAGCCTGAGCCAATCCATGATCACAACGTGCCACGTTATTAGAGGAGGTAACTCTCAACTCACCAATCACATTGATCTTGTCCCGGGTGACATTATCAAGCTGAAAGCTGGTGACAATGTTCCTGCTGATTGTCGCATCCTGTCATGTTCCTCACTCGAAGTAGATGAATCAGTTCTGACAGGAGAGAGCATACCTGTAATAAAATCAA
>JAOPGA020000446.1:0-15027 GCA_026419775.2 Acrasis kona
TTCGATCAGCATTAGCACGTGGTATTACCAGTAGAGAAGACATTACTGCAGAAGAAAAGAAGCAAATGATAGATATGCTTGAGAATGAGAGCATTCACTCAGATGTTCGATCAGCATTAGCATATGATATTACCAGAAGAGAAGACGTTACAGCAGAAGAAAAGAAACAAATGATAGATATGATCAAGGATGAGAGCATTCACTTATATATTCGATCAGCATTAGCACGTGGTATTATTGAGAGGAAAGACATTACAGCAGAAGAAAAGAAACAAATGATAGATATGATCAAGGATGAGAGCATTCACTCAGATGTTCGATCAGCATTAGCAGATGGTATTACCAGTAGAGAAGACATTACTGCAGAAGAAAAGAAGCAAATGATAGATATGCTTGAGAATGAGAGCATTCACTTATATATTCGATCAGCATTAGCACGTGGTATTATTGAGAGGAAAGACATTACAGCAGAAGAAAAGAAACAAATGATAGATATGCTTGAGAATGAGAGCATTTACTCATATGTTCGATCAGCATTAGCAGATGGTATTACCAGTAGAGAAGACATTACTGCAGAAGAAAAGAAACAAATGATAGATATGCTTGAGAATGAGAGCATTCACTCATATGTTCGATCAGCATTAGCACGTGGTATTACCAGAAGAGAAGACATTACAGCAGAAGAAAAGAAGCAAATGATAGATATGCTTGAGAATGAGAGCATTCACTCAGATGTTCGATCAGCATTAGCATATGATATTACCAGAAGAGAAGACGTTACAGCAGAAGAAAAGAAACAAATGATAGATATGATCTTCAAATTTTGAAAGGACTCGCTCAACTTTATTAAGATATAACCACTCTGGACTAGACATTTTAACTGATGGGGATCTTGACTCCCAGAGTAGTGATTCGCAAATTACATTAGGTTCATAATATTATATACTTTATCAATCAAAAGTTTAGTACTTGAGCAAAAGGAATTCACATCTCATTACTTTTACATAATTACGTTAACTTTCATCATCCCACCCACCCACCCTAAAAACAAACATTTTCATACACACACTTTGCAAATAAACTTTTTATTGACATTTACAGCTTTCGGGATTTTTTCGGTTTGTATTCATAATCACGACCTATTTTGACTTCATGAGCTTGATCGCAAGCATTATGAACTTTAAACAATGTGGCTAATCCGTTTTCCGAAATAAATGTTGGAACATCTTCAAGACCTTTACCACGAAGAATACCTTTGCGTACAATCCCCAATTCTTTATTCAAGCTTTCGTCGGCACATTATTGGTTATGGTTCCAACAATTGACTGTAAATCCTGGTTGCAGATTAGTCCAGCCTCTAGGTTTTCAAATCGTTGTTGGGCAGTAACGAAATTCTTTTCCTTGGTATATATTTTATGCTCTCTAAAATTCATGTGGTACATCAAATAATCTAATCTAATAATCTAATCTAATTCCTGTACGGGAACTAACTGGGATTTCTTAAAATTTACAGGAAGATTATACTTTGAAAGGTTACGTATCAGTAAATCTCGACGTTCTTCACACTCTTGTATTGTTTTCCCACCAACTAAAAAATCATCAAGTTGAACTAATATAGAGGAATGTGTTTGCTTGGCTATGTGATTAGTGAGTGATGAACATGCTTCACAACTCGTAGTAACGCCCATAGGGCATTTGTTAAAAAGATAATACTTATCTTTATAATGAATTCCGAGATAAGGTTTTGAACTTTCGTCAGTCGTGTCGGTGTTATTTTCACAAAAGGGCCAAAAAATAGAATTTCATTTTGGACATTTTAATAGTGGAGGTCTTGGTTTGTTTCGTCGGGACTCACGGTATTTATGCTCAATGCAGCATGCAATGCTGAAAGTTGTCTTGCTGGTTAACCAATTTGCACTTTACAAACTTATCAGAGTACAGAAACAACCTTCACACGAAAGAAAGTCATCCTACCAACTTGGTTTCAAGAAAGGTACAAGATGCTCAGACCTCAGCACGAACATGAACAACATTATGATCGACTCTATGAGAAATAAAAAATCACTAACAATAACCTTAATCGATTTCTCAGACGTAAGAGTATAGCTCACGAACAACTACGGAACCTCATAAAATTATTCAAATTCCAAAACATCTACAAGAACCACAAAATTAGAATCAAAACTGAATACGGGAATGGTCAAACCAAAACAAGCTATAAACTTCAATTCAATTTGTCACATCAAGAACACTACAGTTGCAAATCAAACGCAACAATGCTTTTCCAAACAATCAACGGATGAATTCAAAGGGATGTTCCATTATATAGGAAAGTGATAACGAAGATGGAGTAAACGTACACGAAGGACACGAAGCAGATGACGAACATGAGGGACACGAAGAGCGAGACAGACACGACGGACATATTCCAGGATACAATAGACGAAATTAACACGAAAAACAAAAAGGACAAAAGGGACACGTCGGACACGACAGACAAAAGGACAAGTCTGCCGTGATGCTTTCAGATCACGTACAAGGATATGGATGATGGGGTGTGGCAAATGACTGATATAGATGAGTTGGAAGCGAATGACTTTTCGTTAATACTGTTCAGATTACGCGGACTATAGGTCGGAGTAAAGATCAAGTTATTGAGTGATGAACGTAGAGAGCAACTGTTTGAAGACATTTGTTTTTATTGTTTACGGGATGCTTTTTCTAATTATAAACAATACACGACCTAGAGTAAAACCCAACATATGGCCATTAAGAGTCCTACTAGTGGGCAATGTGTTGCAACGTTGAATAGTGATGAAGAAATTTATTCAATCATGAATTAGCTGGTTGTGTTTGTGTGAAGTTCAATAAATGTTAAAAAACGGGGACAAACGGGAATCGAACCCGTAACCTTCCGCACCCAAAGCGGAAATCATACCAATATCTTGTAAAACTAGACCATTATCCCGTACGTTTACTAACTATTCTGCAAGACATGTAACCACTACTAATTTCAATTATAGTTTAGATCGTATAAATCAAATCCTTTTCTGGATCAAAACATGCGACTGCACAGCATACTGTTACCAAAAGATGTTATGTGCTTTTGGTTTTAAAAATGGGCATGCTTCCATAAAAAGTCAACATAGACTAGTCTATGTTCGTTTCTTAATGAATCATTCGTTGCCGTAATGGCATTTTAACATGTGGGTGCTGAAGTTGTTCAAGTTGCTCTGATGAGGACAATCAAATATCATTGTTATTATTTCTAATGCACACTGGAAGTAGAAACTCCAACGAGATCTCACTGCGATTTTAACATGGCGCTGGTTATCTTGTGTCGATCCATAGTAAAATAAATATTTTATACCACCAAATAACATGTCATCTTGAAGCGCCTGTCTTTGTCTCAACAGCGAATGAAAGCTTTTCAACTTTATGGTTTAGAATCACTGCATGTAGTATGTCACATTGATGAATGATTCTTACTTGATATGGTTGGATAATTAAAAATCATGCACACTTTCTTTAATACAAATCATTCTGAAGCACCTCTTTTGTGTCTATGGAGCAATTCTATTTTTAAAGTAACATATTATTTTGGTAGAAATTGATGAGGCACTATCTAAAAACAAAACGAACAGAACCTAACAAAACAAACAAAAAACTAGATATGACTAAGGTTAAGACAGTTACCATTAAGCCGTTATTTGATAGAAGTCAATATGAAGTACAATTCGAAAGTATATTTCAGTACAAGGATTTGCATGATAATTATCACTCGTATCTCAAAACTTCTCATCAACAAGAACCACTTTTATTTTTAACTGCAGTCAAGGAATTTAAACTACTTCCAAACGAAGTGAAAGCGATGAGCATCCTCGACAGCTTCATCAAAGAGGGTGGAAAATATGAGCTCAACTTGTCAAACCACACAAAACACAAACTATATCGAACAATGCAGTCAATTGAGACATCTAAAGACTGTAACACTCTTGCAAATTTATTTGATGACACCTTTCAGTAAGTTGACCGCTTCTTGATATATCAATAACACAACGACAGCTTAATATCACTAGAATTGAGAACAGATTCCTACAATAGATATCTCGCAAGTAAGTTCTTTGAGGAGTTGATAAACAAGAAGGGAGAAGACTTTTTGAAAAAAATATCAACAATCGTATCAATCCAACCTAAAAATAAGAAGAAGTCTCGAAACTTTGATGTTGCCAAGATGAGCGAATCTGATATCGAGTTCCTCGTCAAAGTCATGTCCAAGGCTCAATAAAATCGAGTCATGAGTTAAATCAAACTAAATTGTATAATAAACAACGAATCTTTTTCAATCCATCTCTATCATGTCACAATAGAAGCAATCAAAGGAGAAGTTGGTTTGAATTAAACAATTTTATTTTACATTATTACCATTCATTCAGATTACATACGGTGTGTGCTTTTAGACGGGAAGTAACTTCCTAACATGTTAAAGTAGTCAGTAGAGTTATACATCTGATTAGATCGGGGTGATTCCTGTCGTGTCTCCTTTTGTTCCTTGCGTGCCTTCTTGGTATCATTTTGCGCGTCTACATTTTGTGTGTCATTTGTGTTCTTCTCAAAAGGGAATTGACTGTTAGGTAATGGAGACGGATCATCAAAAGACATTGTTTGAGCGTTCACTCCCGCACTGCTGGTGGTTGCAGTGTCAGGTGTTGGTGGACTTATGGTGTCTTGGTATTCTGTTGTAGCGGCATTTGGTTTTGTAGAGGTGGTGCTTCCGTGTAAACTCTTTGTTAAATTTTCTCTCAAAACTTCCGTTCCATATTCTTTTGGAGGTATCCAATTGGGATGCGTCATGGAGAAATTTAAATACGAAATTTCCATTTTTCCGTGCCAGCATCTCGGCTCATTCTCATCAGTAGCTTGAGGCATAGAACCATACCTGACGTCACCATAGTATGAGAAATTAAAAGTTGAATATCTACAAATGTCTCCTACATTCGGATCCTTGACAGTTTTTTTATTTACAAAATCAATAATTCCCTCTGCACTATCAGGTAAGGAGAAGAAGAGGATCAAGGGAGTGATGAGAATGCTGCTCATTTCCTGCAACATCCATAACAAACTAACGGGAAATAGACTTTCAAACTCATCTCTGACAGATTGATGATGACCCAATCCTTTCCAATTTGGAGGACAATAATGAATATGTAGACAAGTTTCTTGTAGGAAAGTATCTGGTGCAAAGACACGATGTTCTTCAATTACAACACTACGAGAAGTTCCATACACAAGCAACAAGATTCCCAACCACCAAATAAGGGTTTGGTCAAAGAATGTTAAATACAATAAAGTAGGAGACTTCACAAAGCTCAAAACAATAATAACTGCGGCAAAGCTGCTGCCCAAAAACATCACTGACCTTCCAAAGATACTTAACAAGTGTGAAGGGAACTGGTCAACATATTTTGTAGCCGGTGCATAAGCCTCCTTCAATCTCTCTTCGAACACATGCTGAAGTTCATTAAAATCTCTAAACTTCCATCTAGCCAGAGTTGACCATTTTCTTTCTATAATTGCAACAGGATCATTTTTTATTTGTGCAGAATATTTGAAGAAGGTATAAACAAGTAAGAAGAAGAAAATGAATGGAGACGCAATAAAATTCAAAAAACCTAACAACCTAAACATATTCTTAAGTTCTTTGACTTGTACATTTTTAATCTTGAAATCGGCACCAAATAGACTACTTATAGCATAACGTAAATTCCACACAAGACTCTGAGTGAGTACAAACCTCTTGTTGAGGAAGGGAATAGGTATACGAAGGTTTAGAATGTCCATGTTGACGAAAGCAATTAGATAATTGTCCTTTCGCATGATTCGGTTGGTAATGTCTATGGCGGTTAACTCTCCATTAATGTAAATGCTTTTTGTTTTTTGTAGCAATTCAATCTTCTCCACAACCTCGTGCCACTTGATGGTCTGAAGTTCTCTATCACTTAGGTTCAACTCCCTCTCGTAGAATATTTTAATGTAATACATATTATACAGTTCAATAATAAATTGTACAAAGCGGAATAACCAGTACGATAACATTGCGAGCTCAAAAGTGATGATTAGAATTCTCCACCAGGCCAGGTCTTTAAGGTAGTTTTCTCTGATGAGGTGTTTTGAAGCGGCGTTACATGTTTCCTGGTCTTTACAATTCCATACCTGCTGCCAGTTGACTAGGATGGATAGAAACGATGTGAATCCAATCACGAACAACACATTTCTGAGAATGTTAAAATAAAAAAGAAATTTGTAACTTACATTAGCTTTAAAGTTCGATATGCAAACAAGCACCAAAAACCTTTATGTTTATAGAAGCTATATACTCTTTTGAAGAATTGGTCGAGGTCATCTATGCCGAGGCTTTCTCTTTGGTTGTGCCCCGAGTCTATTAATGAGCCATCTGCATCGTTTGTTCGGCTTTCTAACTCTTCTATTTGTAGTGATGTCTCGTTGTTGATATTATCATCTTCTAGTTCATAATCGTCGTAGGAGTCGTGTTGGTCGAGTGGTAGGTATTGGGGTCCATTCGAACTCATTCTTTTTTACAAAATGTACAATAAAAAGTGGCGTGTCTCTTGATGTATGGAGTGTGTTTGCTTTTCTTTTGGTTATGTTCGAATATGTTACTCAACCAAGGAACTATGATTGGCCGATTCAAGTTGGTCAACATCGATAAGTATGGATGATCCTGAAATGATCTATGACACAGTCATTGCAAAACGTTAATGAATTTTAAAAGTAGCACCGAAGATTCTCTCACCAACTACAAGACACAAATGTTGCATCAAGTTGCATTGTTAATTTATTGTTCAATTTCTAAAAATTTACAGGTCATTCGGTACAACTCGGCTTGCAATTCTTCATTCGTTGCCATCTTTGATTTGGCAGTTATACCACAATTCTCATAGTGTTCACCTGGTGTCAGCTCTTCTAGAGGCATCAATGCACAATGTAAAGAGGTTTGTGCTCCTTGGAATACATTTTTAGAAAACATTAATTCAAACGGCTTGGTCATTAACTTCATCCATCCGGGTGTATCATCTTTTTGACCCAACTCAGACTTTACATATCCAGGGTCTATTGAGAATGTAGTGACTCCAGTTCCTTGTAACTTCTTTTGCAGCTCTATTGTGAAGAGTAGCATGTATAGTTTTGAAAGTCCATATAGCACCATTTTATAATCTTTTTCCATGGGTGTTCTTAACTCTTCTTCAGTAGGAAGCTTGTCCCTCTTTGGAAATTTATGTGCACCTGAACTTAGGTTTAGAATCCTAGCATTGTTGGCTTTAAGGTTCTCGAGCAAAAGACGGGTAAGTAGGAAGTGCGATAGGTAGTTGACCTGTCAATGTGTTAATGTCCTGTTGTATGTGCAACTTACTTGAAAGAATTGTTCGTAACCATCCTTTGTGACTCCATGGTCCATGAAGACACATCCTGCATTGTTAATGAGATAATTGATCTGTAGGTTCTTGCTCTCGAACGCAGTGACGAATTCTCTAACTGATTCGAGCTGAGATAAATCCAATTTCATAAATTCGACAGGTGGTTGGTTGTCATTCGAAACGTTTGTTTTATAGTGCTCTTGGATGCGATCGATGGCTGCTTTCGCCTTTTCTTCACTTCTGCACGCCATTATGATGTGTGCCCCACAAGCATTCATTGCTTTCGCTGTGGCTTCCCCAATGCCAGAGTTGGCACCCGTAATAATTGCAACCTTTCCCCTCAGTAGCTCTGGATTCTTCAAAAGCGACTCAGCAACTAGCTTAACCATTTTTCTATTTATAATTTACCTAAAAAAAGAAACTTCATTGTAATCAAAAGAGTGACACTACACCAAGAACAAACATGTAAACAAGTAAACGTATTTAATAATTTATACAACATTCATAATCTTTCCCATAAAGAGAATGGTTGAGGAGGGGACGTGCTCAATAATCATCATGAAGGGTCTATTTGCAACAAAATCATAATTGACTGGATTCAACACTAATGATCTTGGGACGAATCTTACACCAGTTGCAGCCGCTGCTTCGGTGCCATGCTCATCTACTTTCATGAATGATTCATGAACCACGGAATCAATCTTCAAAGCAAGGTTCTCCGTCATTTTGTTGAATTCTGCTGCGTTGCTGAAAGCCTTCTTCATTCCCATCTTCTTCAAGGCCTTTGACAACTCTGTGGAACATTTCACCTTAAACTTTGGAATGGCCAACCTTGTAAGCTTAACACTATTTGTAGTCAACTTGTTCAAAATGTCATGGTGGTCCGTAACATATGATTGTAGTTGGTTCATGGTATCTTCGGTGATGTCATGGGGGTCATGTGGCATTATGAATGTTGCACTAAAATCTCCATTGTAAGGTAGCTTGACCCATTTTGCATTCTCGTTCTGTCCATACTGCGTGTTGTGCTCGTGTTTGTTCATCATGATGGCATTTTCAGAGCTGGAACCATCAATGTGGAAGAAGGTGTCCTTGGTGGTGTGATTTCTGTCGAAGGTATCTGACCATGATCCCTTGAAATGTATGGCGTTGGCAAGTACTACTTTTGTGTTTGGGTCAATGCTTCGCTTGGGCATGAGGGATTTGATGAGGCCGTTTGTTTTGGCTCCAACCCATTTGTTTATTGTTCTTCTTCCTTGCTCAGGGTCTTTTTGGAAATTACAAAGGACTGATTCTGTATCATAATACTCTTTTAATTTGTTTTGGTATGTGTCTTGTAAATGTACGTGTGAGTCGACGAAGATGTTGTTGGCTAGCGTTAGGGTTCCATCGTCCATTGAGGGCCTTAGAGAGTCGTATAGGTTTTTGAATGACTTGTTTGTTTGTGTTGTTCTGTTGAGGTGCAGTGTTGATTGAATTTCATGGCGAGTGTCACCCTTGGCACCAAGAAGAGCCATCATAATTGCTACGAATACACTTAGTGGAGATATCATCAAGTTAGCATTGGAGTCAAGGGAGGCAACTGTCTTGAACAGTTCCCCACTGAACTTTTGTTGTGATTGTGATAGAGGGTTGGTGCTCATTTTTGTTTTGCAATTAGAGTATGGTAATAGAATGGTAAAAATAGTTTACGTGTTCTGGTATTACAAAACCCTATCAAAATGTACTTTTCCTGTTACGGTCAATAGGCGCTATACGTACAACACATACTAAAAATAAAATGATTCTATTCACAAAATATTTATTTACACTTCGACCTTTGCTTTTGATCTGTACGTTAACTTTAAACCATTAGAACCCAAACTATAGAAAGAGGAAATGGACTCTAGTCTTAGGGAGGGATCAAGCACTTCATCGAATATTGTAATTTCTAATTGTATGGAAGACCTTAACTCTAATTTGTTCTTCAAGTATTCTTGTAAACTTTTGATGGTAGTCTTGTTGCTTATTGTTACTGTGCTTGGCTCTAATTCATAAACACCAGTCTTTCTACAATTCTCATTTTCATCCATTACCAATGAACAACTAATGTCTTCTTCGCCTTCTTTTAGAGAAGATTGGTTCGCTATTAACGAATTGTCAAGGGGTGGAGGCGACTGCGAAAGACCCAACAAAACGCTCACCATCTGTCGGCTTTCTTCTTCTGGTCTCTCTGGCTTGTCTTCGTTTTGACTTCTTTGTTCTTCTGCTTCAGAGAACAAATTCAAAGCTCTAAATAAAACATTGCCTTCGACTTCCTCTACGCGGGCCTTCTTTGAAGAGGGTTGTGAAACGGAGGAGGATCTTGCTCTTTTGTTGGATGGTGTAGTAGCTTGAGCGCTTGTGTTGGTTTTCTTTTTTGGTCTTTCAATCTCATCTACATCGTCAGTTGCTTCTTTTCTTCTCTTGTTTGATGGTTTAGCGGAGATTTTTTTCCCATTCGGAGTTTTCTTCTTCTTTTCCGGAATTTCCTTGGCACCAGCAGCGTCGGGACCCACATACACGGTGTCAGGAGCCACTACAAAACTATTTAACTTTTCAAGAGGAACACCTGCGGCCTTGAGATTCTCTGTGTGTTTTTTGATACTAGTGGGTGTCCTAGATGGATGGAACGACGAAATGTTTTTGTTATATATTGCTGTGAAATCTGGTTCTTCAGGGTGTCTCATGTGCAGTTCAGCTTTGATCTTTTGTTCCTCGCTCTCACAAAACGGTATGAAGTTGTAACGTGGGTTGACTTTTAGTGTTGACGACGAATGTTTGTGTGGTGATGGGTCCAAAATCTGAGAGAAGCTTGGTAGGGAATTTGAGTTTGTTGATGTTATCAAGTTTCCGTTACTAATAATAGTCGACTGGTCCAACGTAACTGCTTTGAATAGAACGGAAATGGGATTGTTCGGCCTGTGGTGTCTTTCGCACAAAATTACTTTAATGTATTGTTCGGGCTCCTCTAGCACAACTTTCGAGTTTGGCATTTTTTCTTGTCCATCCAGATCGATCCTTAATGAATGAAAATCCGGTTGTGTGATTGAGCTTAGTGGAGGTAGAGTGATGTTGTTTATTGACTTGGTATTGAGTTGGACTAATTCTTCTTCAGCGTTATAGTAGTGAGGTTCAGGTGCGGCTCTTGCAAAAAAGTCATCGTGACTTGTTCCGAAACTACCACGCTCCATGTAAGAAAAGAAATTCATGTTTGAATGATTAAATGGTACTTTTTTTCCAAATGCTGCTGCTGTCTTTGTATATCTCTTGTAGTTTTCGTATTGTTCATGTGTGATGGTTTGTGAAGGTGATGTCAAAGGAGACATGTTTTGAGGGATAGCCGCTTGTGAAAGTGTGTTGGGGAATGCATGTTGTCTTGGAGATGGTTGTGTCGTTGTGTAATCTTGATTTGATGTTTGGTCCAGGCTGAGATCAAACTTTGTTGGAGATGAATTCGGCGTTCCTTCCTGTCCCGTTTCAATTTCTTTTTTACGTTGAAAGTATCTATGACGACATTGTATGTCTGTCCTTCCGGGTATGCCTTCCGCAATCTTTGTCCATGAACTCTCTCCGAAAGATGTAACCCTTGCGAAAAGTAGGTCGTCTTCTTCATTTGTCCAGTCCCCTTTTATAATTCTTGGGTTCAAGACTCTATGCCAGTGCTGATTGCATTGGTCGGCTTAACAGGTCAACAACTAATTTCACACGCTAAAACATACCTGTGAACAAACCGCCAATCTCGACAGCAATCTTCTTCCAGTTACGTGGTCCGTGCTTAAGTACGGCCTCTCTTAAATCCTTGTTTTGTTCTTCTGTCCATCGCTGACAGGTTTTACTTCTATTCCGTAGTCGCTTGTTCAAATTTTTCTTGCCTGTAGAGAGGCGTGTTAAAAAAGTCGGCTTAGCTAACTGGACTTACTGTCGGGATCCTCGCTTATTGCGACGGTATCGTCAACCACTTGAAAGCTATTTGTGGATGTGCTTGTGCGTTTCCCCATATCTTTTTGATCTTGTGTTTCTAAGGTGGAGTGGAGTGTGATCTTTTTTCTACAATGGACTTACGATTCTGTAGGTGAGGTGGAAATTCAACTGGGTTGTTCGCCAATTGGCTAGTTCTATTATTATCTGGGACATTTTTAGGACCCATCTCTATATATGGAGTCTGGCTTGTAGAAATGGATTTTTGTGTAAACATTTCTGGAACTGGGGCATTTTTTGGAGGGAATAATGGATGGGTTGAGTTGAACCCATTTTGATGGAGGGTGATGCTCCTGGCGTTTTGGAGACTTGGTTTGGATTCCATCAACCTACCGGCAGGTCTCGTTTGGAAGTTGGGCGTTGACACTGGAGCAAATTGAGGCTGTGGGTGTTGTGGGGGATGTGGCATGGGCGGTGCACCGCCAACATTCTGCATGGGCGCGATAGGGTGGAAAAAAACATTATTTGGTAGAGAAGCGTTTTGGGTACCCGCCGGTGTGTTCACAATGACGATTTGAGTACCAGGTACAAACTGCCTTATGTTATTCATGTTAACATTTCTTGGAGGAGTTTGTTGTGCTTAAAAGATTGTTAAAAATTAAACATCAAATTTTCTTACGTTTCATTTGTTGAACGTATTGTGGATATTGGAAATGTTGCATGTTAACATTTCCGTATGGTACATTCATTGGAGCGTTATGTCTCTGTAAATTTGGTTGTGCCCTAAGTGGTGCTTGAGTCAATGGTGGGGCATTCACAAACTTGAAATTTAGGTTTGATGTTCGTGGGACCAATTGTCTTATTGCATCATTGATGGACCCTGATGGTGCAACTTTATTGTGTGCAGTTCTATTAGCATTATCCTTTGCTTGTAACTGTTGTGCTTGCGGTCGAGTGCCCGGGACTGGTGCAGGAAATGGTAATTGTGGGGGTCTTTCGACAATATCTGGTCTTGGCTTTTCTTGTTCTACCTTTTGTGTGTCCGTAAAATTAAAGAAGTGATTGATATCCTGTGAAGCGAGCTCTTGTGGCTCGTTAGTACTGTTTCGTCTCTCAACGTTCTGGTCGGTGTTCATATCCTATATGATAGTCTTTTTAGTCGCTGTTGAGTAATAGGACCGTTGTGAATTTTTCTCTTCGATTGTCGCTGACAGACGTTTCCGTAGGTTACTACGAAATATTATTATGTTTGACTACCGTCACTCAATGTCAGTTGAGTTGTTACGATTGGCACTCACCTGGTTGCCTGTCAACTCAACAACCAAAAGAGGACCATGACACCGAGTGGGAAGATTGACTAACAATGTGGAACTAGTTGTCAACAGTTGGAACGACAAAGACGAGTTGGGAGAATTAGAACTTTTAAACTACCGATAACATTACACATTCCAACTGCATTAGATGACATATTGAACGTTAATACATCAAACTACATTAGATGTATTACATGGTAATTAACAAAATATAATTTTCTTTCTTCAACTCAATCAATCATATGCCATTTACGTACTTGAAGTAATTATTACTCTACAACTTTTAAATTGCTTCTGTTATTAATGGGATAGGTTGTTCTGTGCTATGCTATTTGCGTTACAACGACAGATTTGGTCATAGAGCAGGCTATTTATGCCTCTTGAAACATGAACTCATTTTGTATCCTTGTACTTCTCCTTTGTATCATCGCAACATGTTTCGGGAGCTCTAGTCAAGAACCATACCATCAAGGAGTTCAACTACTAAAAGACTTTTATCATGAATTGAAGTACAAGCCATCCAATACCATACAACACACAACAAGTAAAAAGGAATCGCATCAAATTAGTAGAACACAAAATAAAAAAAAGTTAAAACCTTCAGAGAAAAGCTCGGTTAAAATTTTTGAAACAATTTATAAAGATGTTGAACGAGATCTATTCAAACCAAAGAAGCAAGATCCTAACAAGATCACTCCTAAACAAAAGAAAAAACCAAAATCACATTTTGATTCCGACTCCAAGGATAACAAGTCCAAGTCAACATCAAATTCCGCCCAAAAGAAACAAGAAAATAAACATACTGCTGGGTCTCCATCAGATAAAAAGTCGGAGGAAACAACTTCCAGAACAGAGAACAACGAAGAAGTAAAAGAAAGGTATAAGAAAGACCAAGAACAAAACGAAGAGAATGATTGTGAACCTGACTTTGATTCCTCCGATCGAAAATCGAAAAAGAAGAAAAAGAAGGTTGTGGAGGATAATTCATTAGACTTTATCTTTACCGATTCTAATCCATCAAATCAAGAAGAGAAGAGGGAAACAAAAAAAACATTTGCTAGTGTTGTAGAGAAGAAGGACAAGAAAGAAAACAATGCTTTGGAAAAACTTTTATCAAACATTTCATTCAATAAAGAATTAAAGAAGGCCAAAGACGAAAAGAAATCTCAAATTGAACAAAAGTTCGATTCTTCCCCTAATGTAAAACCAAAGAAAAGCAAGGTTAAGAAAACAAAAAAGACATCTCCGCCCAATGCAGAAAAGAAACAGGATAAGAATGCATTAGAAAAACTTTTATTAAACATTTCATTCGATCAAGAATTGAAGATTTCAGAAAAGAGTAGGAACCAAGAAGCAAAGATTGCGGAGAAACGAAAAAGTACAGATGAGAGCAGAGTAAAAAAACAACTCAAAAATAAAAAGAAGTCTAATTCATCTCTCGCTATAGAGTCAAAGAAAAGCAAGGCCAAGGAATCAAATGTAGAAAAGAAGCATGATAAGAAAGAAAATAATTCGCTGGAGAAACTCTTATCAAACATTTCGTTCAATAAAGAATTAAAGAATGAAGAAAAGAAAAAACACTCAAAAGAGATTAAACACAAAGAGTCGAATTCGGCGTCGTCCAATGTAAAGTCAAAGAAAAGCAAACTCGCCGGTAAATTGAAAACAGAAGACCTTGTAACAGAAGATGTACTCACTAAGTGTCAGGAAGAAGAAATGAAAACATTTGTTGAAAAGGATGATGGTAAAGTGGTGGTTGATTTCCAACGCGAAAAAGAATTTGAAGAACTTGTTAAATTTGAGAAGGAACAGCTTGAGAAAATCAACAGGTAGTGTATCATTTGTGTCGAATTCATATCAGTTCAACATTTACATTTCGGATCCAAAGTATTTAATGTCACATCAATAAAGTAATGTTTTTGTTATATCATATGCTCTCTCACAACATTTGTGACCACCACTATTATTTGTTTCGCGCTCGCACAAACTGTATTATCCCTTAGCCAAATCTAATTATCTATTTGGTTGGCCGTTATTAATAGATAGTGATCTTTAGATTTTGGGTTAAAAATAGGATTTGTAGTAAATATAAAAGCTGAAGCCGAATAGCTATTTTTCATAATAACAAAAACACAAACACAACAAGATGTACAAGAGCACAGAAAGAAACATTAGCATTGCCGAGCCAATCATCAAGAATGATATCACCTTCAACAAGGACATGACTACCCCACTCCTAGCAAAGAGCACACCCAAAATCGTTGAAAACTTTGACGAAGTGCCAGTCAGGTCTCTAGGTTTCTCTTATGATAACATTCCAATGAGCGTATTGAGCCAAG
>JAOPGA020000449.1:0-11304 GCA_026419775.2 Acrasis kona
TCCTCTGATGGCAGTATCGTCAGAGTGTCCGAAAACATCAATAATGACAGCAGCATGTTTTGTTTTGTCGGATGTATTTTGTACAGACTCATTAATCCCATTTTTTTGATTGTCTGCTTTTTAAACTGATAACTATTGGTGTCTTAATAATTTATCTTACGACGGAAAACTCCCCGTCTAGCTGAATAAATCAACAATATCAATTAAACATTTTATTTTAAAAGTTCTTCACATCAGAACAGGTCAACATTTCATTATACAAAGTCAAGTTGTCTACAAGGCAAAGCTATCCAAAATGGCAGCATTCTTCTGGGCAACAGTTTTCGGTTGCTCTGGTTCTCCTAATTCTAACAAATCAGCGCCGCCACTATTGGGAGAAGGTAATGTAACATTCAACAAATCATCTAAAGGTGTAGAGGGAGCAGACGATCTATCCACAATGTTTTTATGTCCTCTTTGTGATTCCAAATAAGCAATCCGTTCTTCATATTCATTTCTCATGTTTTCCATTTCTTCATCTTTCTTCGCTAACCTCGCTTGGTACTTGGCCTTTACTGTTTCTAACCGGTCGTAGGCAACATCTAATTCCTCTTGCAGTTTGGCAACAATGTCTTCCATGTTTTCTGATCTTGATGATGATTCATCTCTGTCTGTTTTGTTGGACCCTTTTGTAAAGTTCGTTCCTCCTTCGACGGTCGAGGCGGAATAGGTACGTAATTTATTTTTCTTGTCAAGGCTTGTTGGTTCCGTGCTTAATCTCTTTTCATTTCCATCAATGCTTGGTTTTCTGGAGCCGCTGTATTCGGCATCTTTATCATGGAATCCTCTCTTGACAACTTTATCACCATACATGACCAAACTTCCATCGAGAGGATCAAAGCAGACAATTCTCTTAAGGCGGGCCATATCCCTGTATTCATTCACCAGTTTAACGTTTGCAATTAAATCTAACACTCTCTTCGCGGTCTCTCTAACTAATTTACCATGATCTCTGTCATCTACTGGTGAAATGTATGAATAATCTAACAAGGAAGATAACTCTTGTACACAGTCTGCGGCAGAAAATTCGTCATATACTTTACTCGCACCAAACACTATTAAATGTTCCAACAAAAGCAGTGCCTTGTAAGGATGCCTCCAGTTGTCTTCATCGTTTATACGGTCCCAAAGTGCTTTGGATATTTGTACCCACTGGTCTACTGCTGTCGAATACGTTGCCTCCACAAGTTCATCTCTAATTTTATTATAACGGCTAGTGTCCTGGTTAGACGTGATTGTGCGAACTTTGTTTTCCATCGGATAGTATAGCATACTATCACGAGACTTTACGTACACTTTCATCGCCTTGGACATCCAGCTCATCTTGGAATCTTCTTTCTCGTTTGGTTTTACAAAAGTGGATGAAACAACATAAAACCTCTACCCGCAAAACGGTACTGTACCAGTAATTGTTGTACGTTATTTTCATGAGACTACTTACTTGGCCTCACTCACCTATAAACAACAGTAACAAAATTCTTTGAATATTTAATCACGTGAAGGAAGTTAAAAAATTCTTTATTATACATAATAAGGTGGCAAATACCGAAATTTCACAACCACTCAACATGATTTTAGATCACATTTGCGCGAAATTATAAAGATTTTTTTGTTGATGGGGTGGAATCAATGTATACCCTATTGTTGTCCACGCAGTGACAAAGTAGACCAAGAACGCTCATTGTTGTAAAAAACACTGGACCCATCTCCGCCGTGAGGATGTTATCGGTTGATGTGGTGAAACATGAATTATACTGGGCAACCAAATGTATAGCAAGTAGAATAAATAATGTAACTTTTGAAAGCCTTGATGCCAAAACATTTAATCTTCCACTTATTAATAATAATGCCATTGGAACGAAAAGTGATACCATCTCCAACATGAAGAAGTTAAAGTTGGATAGGTCGCATAAGTCTTTTAAAATGTTAGTGATGAGTGTTCAACTGTCAACGTACATAAACCCACAAAGTTTGAAGGCTCTTTAGAAGTTGGTAAAATTGGAACTGTCCCCCTGTTTACTAGTGCATCAAGTAACCAATGTGATAAAACTCCGATGGAAAGTACTATGATTTCAGACAACAACACTTTCTTCCTCCAAAATGCTTGGAATATGGTGAGAAATCCAGTCCCAAGTAACCAACCAAATAATGAATGAGAAATGGGAAAATGTGGCTATAGAGTGAGTGGATTTAAGTATATGCAGTCTTACAGTGAAAGGGAATACTTTTCCGGCCAGTGAGGGATCATAGTACCCCCATTCTTGACCAAGCGTTAAAGTTATTCCAAATACAAAATCTGGCCACTGTGATGCCAAAAACAAAGTACCCAAGCTAATGTTGTTCGTTATTGATATTAACTTGAGCAGACATGCAAAACCGAGATGAGCTGAGAACATTTCAGTTGGTCGGGTTTTCGGTGGATCATGTTTTATTGTAAAATGTTCTATTGATAAAATGTTGTAAAGAACTTCAGATCAATCAAAGTGACTTTATTCGTGCGGTAGTAAAAGGCTGCCTTACCATTTTCTTCTGACAATAATTCAAAGAAAGAGGACAATCCATCTGAATTCGCAAAGTAATAGCTCAATAGCGATAATTACTTGCTCGCCTCCAGTGGAATGGAATGTTTCCAATCGACTCCAATTATTAACAGTAGGAAAGCACCTGTCCACATCACATAAAATAATTAATAGCTAGCTTGGATTTTTGTACAAGCGATTTAATCGCACAAGACAAATGATGGATTTCAGATATGATAAAAAACGAAGAGAACAACACATTGAAGAATGTTACCAATTAAACTAACAAATAAACGTTGATAATGTGAGCTATCCAACATGTTCAGAGCTCAAACATTGTGATCTCGTGCCAGTTAGAGCAAACCAAGACCATTATTGTTCTGCACTAGCAGTACCTAATCATATTTATAAACCAAATATCACAACCTGCAATGGCGCTTATAAATATGATGAACTTTAAATATTGGCACAAGATAGTAGTCCAATAAGAATCCAAATAAGGTCTGCAACAATAATAAGCTTGAACTGTGTGGTGCTGAAACTTTGCACAGGTCAACTACAACTGCCGACCGGAGAAGAAACGTCCGTGACGAGTGGTGAGTATAAATTTTGTCTTTTCAGTTGTTAGTGCTTGATCCCTCTTCTTGACGCTTCAAATGTATAATATAAAAGTAGAAACAAAGAAACAAAGTAAGTAGTGGATGTGCAGACCTTTATTTAAAAGTCCTTTAGTGCGCAGTATAGATACATACCAGCGTCGTTCAAAGACTCTTCATTGTAGTATTGCAACAAGTCCTTCTTCCAAATCTTCCATGAGTTTCCGTCAACTAGTGGTGGAATCTCGACAATGTTCTTCAAACTAATTGGGGTGCCTGACTCGTAGTGGTTTGCGACCCATCCAACGTTGTTGTAGATACCGTTTGCTTTGGTGTCCAACAAGCACTCGCACAAAGCATCAGATACTGGGCTGCTTGATACGATTCTTTGGTAGTATGGTTGAATGTGTAGCCACAAGTCCCACATGTGGAAGACGTGTACAATTCTCTCTGCTGGTGACCAGTGGTGACCGAGACCATCATCGTGAGTTCCGACGTTAGTCAAAACACGGTCAATCATGTTCATGGTGAAGTCGAAGAAGTCGTTTCCAACTGGATCTTCTGGTGCAAATGGAACAACTTTGGCACCATTGTGTAGGTTTTGGTTAACTGTTGGGATCTTGTTGTTCACAGTGGCGCGTGGGTTGAACAAGCGTAAACCTTGTACAGTCATGGAGTGGATTGCGTGAGCAATCGTCTCATTGAAGATTGGTGATAGGTTTGATTGTTTGTAGAGTGCTGGGCAGTTGTTGGCTTGGGTTACTGCAGCGATGACTGCAATGATGGCAAGTAAAAAGGTTTTTCTCATTTTTATGAACAACTTGATGGAATTTCTGAACTTTTATACCTAAAATACTTACTGATCGCCGATAAATATTTCCCATCCAATATGATTATTTCGAATTCAAGTGTTACAAAGTACTGGTAAGGAATGCCTTGTTCATAGAATTGTAGATAATTGAGTAATATTTTAAAGTCTTAGTGTATTATTATGTTTTACTCATATTTGATCGCATTTTCCAAGAAGGTGACCAACTGGAGATAGATCATTCTTGTTCGACAGTCATTATTGACCACTGCAACAGGAACACATTCAGTTTACAATAGATCCTCAACTCTAGTTCTGAGACCGTATGGAGGCGTTTAAGGGAAAATAGATAACAAATAATACAATTTTATAGAAAAACAACATATATTAGCTTGGCAAATTACGACCTCGTTGTTATAAATTGGTCATCCAGTTTTAAACGACATGGAGTGCTTTTTATTTATGAACCTTGCAAAGTCTCTGTACGCTTTTAACTCTTCAAAGTAATTCATGCTTTCTTCAAGATCAAAGAATTTCACTTCTTCAATTTATTGTATTCTTCTGAATTGCATCCAACTTAGCGATGCGCATGGAAATATCATTTCCCCGAAGATGGTTCAAAATGCGAGCAAAATTGGTTGGATCTCTGTCTATGAACACCGAACCGTCTTTTTGAAAATGTAAATAATCTGGTAATGATGTTAACGTAGAAATGCTAGTTGTAAATATCTGTCCATCAATGTTTATTAAAAGTGGATCATTGGGGTGTATTTCTGTTGCATTTATACTCTTGATTACTGCTTGTTTGTTCTTTGGTTGACCTTCAAAAAAACATAATGTTTTGTAACAAAATAATTTATTCTAAGAGCCACAATGCCGCACGGGGAAGTTCATCGGTCCCTCGGAGAACATGATTTCGCCGTCCACCCGCTTTAAAAGACCAAGAAAATTGAATTTTGATTAGCATCTAGACAAACAAAATGTCATCACTACCATCAGTACAAAAGGCTTTAACAGCAACTGCAGACCACAAAGCTGAAGTAACACAAGTAGAAGTACCCAAACCAAACAAGGGAGAAGTAATCATCAAGAACGAGTGGGTAGCATTAAACCCAACTGATTGGAAGCACATTGCTTTCATTTCTACTCAAGGCGCAATTAGCGGTTGCGACCTCGCAGGTACAATTGTTTCCACCGGAGAGGGTGTAAGCGAATCACTCGTCGGAAAGAGAGTCGCCGGGCTTGTTCACGGTGGTGTGTACAAGGACAGAGGTGCTTTCCAACAATACACTCGAGCAGATCCATCCCTTCAATTTATTGTTCCCGACAATGTCGAGCTGAAGGATGCATCTACCTTAGGAGTAGCAACCTTCACCTCCAATTTGGCCCTATACAAAACTCTAGGACTACCTACTCCCGATAAACCACTTTCACAACCCAAGGACATTTTAATCTGGTCAGGAGCAACCAGCGTCGGTCAACATGCAATCCAACTCGCCAAACTATCAGGACTCAGAGTCATCACCACTGCTTCCGAAAAGAACCATGCATTATTGCGTAGTTTGGGTGCAGATGAGGTATTCGACTACAAGGACGAACAAGTTGTACAAAAAATAAAGAAGGCAACCAACAACCAATTAGAACTTGGTTTGGATTGCATTTCGGAAAAGGGATCCGTAGAACTATCTACTGATTCTTTTGGATCTAATGGAGGTCGTCTCACGTTGCTTCTACCATATGCACAAGAAAAAGTTAGATCCGACGTCAAGTTACAGCCTGTCCTTGCATATACTATTACTGGAACTGAATTTACATTATTTGGCAAACGTTACCCGGCAATACCAGAGGACCATGAAGACGCTGCGAATTGGACCAAGAAATTAACTCAAATACTTGCTTCTGGTAAATTGAAATTCATCAAGACTACGGAGTTGAAGGGTGGGTTGGAGTCGATTATTGAAGGTTTCGAAAAGTTGAGCAGTGGTAAGGTTAGTGGCGAAAAGCTTGTATATAACGTTTCGAGTTTATAAACAAATTCCTTATTGATTTAAATTTTGTTTTTTTTTATTGACTTGGTGTTGAAGTGTTTCGGATTATCAGAAGTGGGTCCGTTGATCTGTCGATAAAATATGCCGATTCTATTTACGTTTATTATCGTTAATAAAAATAGAATCGATGGGGGTGTAAGAGACGAATGCTATTCGAATCATTAACGCATTACATAGAAGAGAGAGAAAAAAAAGGCAAAAGAAGAAGACGAGATATGGAGAGAACATAGAAAACACAATAATGAGAGCAGGTACTTCAAACTTTCTCCGTCGCACGATATACTTGACCAATAACTATATCACTTGTGATGATTTGGAAAAGAGGTTGAATGACTCTGATAACAAAAATCATCCTTTGGTTTTGGACGCCAGAAGACCAGATGAATATAAGCACAGCCACATCAAGTTCTCTATTAACGTTTATGCCATGAAATCCATTCCAAGAATTATGAACGAATTAGTTCCTCAAGACAGGGAGATTGTAGTATACTGCGCCGTCGGCTTGAGATCTGGTTGGTTAACTCAGAGACTTGCCAAAAAGCATGGGTTTGTTAATGCAATGACTCTAAGGGTAACAGTTATAAATAAAAGTCTTTCTGATTTAATGATAGGGTGGCTTCTATAAGTGGGCTAATGAGGGTAGACCAATGTACAATAAATATAAGAAGAGAGTTAGAACTGTCATGCCTCAACATAAACTAGCTTCCATTCTGTTGAATTCTGAAATCAAGTTCAAAAAAAACCAAACACAGCAAGATATAGAACACATTGAGGATGACTTGAGAAGGAAGGAGCACGCTGAAATGAAAAAATATTATAAACAGAATGGCATCAGCAGTGCTCTGGAGACGAGAGAGGAATTAGAACAACTACTTCAAGGTGATTTGGATTATTCCAACTACAAAGAAGACCAGCCTTGTGAAGAAAGGGTCTGTGAGCAGATTAGTCATGATGAGCTACACAGAACCGGTCACATTAAAAGTTAAACATTTAAATGCACTTGTAAATAAAATAATAAGAACATTTATTCTTACCCGTATGAAAATGTAAAAGTTGATTTTAGTGTCGAAAACAGTTGAAGTTGACTGTTGATTTTATCAAATAAACGTTTGATAAGCCTTTGAAAAAATGATTTAACAGTTGTTCTACACTAGTCGCCGTGTCCTAAATCTACACTGGGATGAATTTTGACAAGAGAAAAATTACTGTCGATTTTCATATTACCAACACTTATTTATTGTAGGAACTTGTGAGTGCCCAATAACGTCACCAGCTGCCATTTCCCTTGGCTTGTTTCGAGCCCAATGCACTGGTCCTTGATATCTTCAATCTTGATGTTTCTTGTGACAGACGCACTGCCATCAACTCCAAGCTGATCTGTCTTGACCTTCACTGCTCCTGTTTGATGATCAAGAGTAATTTTTCTGATGATTACCTTCCTAGTTTTGTTAATCAAGTACGCAACGCAACTTACGATGAGTCTTTCAGTATGGCAAATGAATCGTTGTATACTGTTGACTTGGTGTCGCCTCTAGCTTCAAATACTCTTGATCCTATCCTAATATATCGGTAACAAGTGCTGTTGAGAAGTTGTGACACCTTGTCCATTAGTAAAATGGCCTGACTGCCACTTGATTGAACCACTGTGCCTTCCTTCGTTCTGCGCTCTCTATCATACCTTCCTCTCTCAGCAACATCCTTGATCCTGTTGTAAATCTGCTTGTCGTGGCCTTCCAATTTTACTTCCCTCTCCTTCACCATTTGATACATGGCTATTGACCTCACTGCACCCTGCTGGCACATGTACGAACCATGAATGCCTTGTAGAAGAATATGATTGTAACCTTCATATACAAAGCATGTGTATGCCCACAAAGGACCTTGCAACCTTACATTATCAACCAAATGAACAAGGTTGTGAACATTTGCTGTGCACATACGCTCACCATATAATGTCGCGTATTGGAGGACAAAGAGGTCAAGATCATGTTGGACTTTAGCAAGGTCAGATTCATTAATTGATTTTGATAATAAAATACGCAATGAACAAATGAGAAGAAGAAGATGATCGTAATACTCGCGAGACATGAATGATTCAAGGAGTGGAGTGAGGTACAACAAGAACACAACAGATTCAGACGCTTTCCAATACTTTCCATGCTCAACAGCTGACCTAACCTTTCTATGGAAGTTACTTGTTACCTTTTGTTGTTGGAGAAGCTTATCAAATTTTTCCCAATTACCAGCAGCAAGACCACCAAGATTGGATGGCTTAGACCAGATCTTTATCAATTTTTTGACATTTCCGGATATGTTATGCATGATATCAATGGACTGGCATTTCCTCATGGACCAATATGGAAGTAGACGGAAGACAGGTACACCAAGGAGACCATGGAATGGTTGGTCTTTTTTGGTATTTGACGCAATATCATGGTAATCTTTATTAGTTTGTGTCTCTGTTCTAGTTTTTACAGAGATTGGATCTATTTCACCATTCTTGTTGATAAGGAAAGGGAATACCACTTTCTTACCATATAGCTTGCCAGGATGAAGACACCACAAACATCCACATTTTGCATTGAAGTGTTTTGCACAATAAACACCTGCTTTAGCGGGCAGATCGCAAGAAATATTAATGAGGCGAGCAACTACATTAACTTCCTTCTTATTTGGTCTCTTCAAACGTACCCCTTTCTTAAATGTTGAAAGTTAAAATGTTTTGAACGCTTACGTTGAGTTTAAGCAGGTCGTCCACCAACGGCCTAAAGTAAGTATTGAAATTTGGTTTTCCCTTCCCAAAATACAACCCACAGAACAAAATGTTTGTTGCTTTAAACCTCTCAGATGGATTCATCTCGTTGATTGCTTTTTGTTAAAATATAGACAATTCAATCACTCACTCATGTATATTGGCCAACAATTCCATTTTGAGGACTTGTATGGGCTGACACCATCAGTGTTCAACGTGAAGCTGAGCCCTCCTTTCTTTTTTGTAATGAACTCCGCAAACTCCTTATAGGATGAACCGCAATAAACATCATCAATAACACCCATGGACCTAGAGTACTCTTTGCGATAGTATTGGCACTAAAAATATTGAATAGTACAAAACATAAGGTTACGTCATCCCAGAAAGACTTCTTTTGCAGCTTCTCAAGGAGTATCTCTGAAGGGTTTTTGAACAAAAAGTAATCATGAAGAACTTCTCCACATTTGCATTTCTCAGTAGCTGATCTAGATTTGCTATCTGAAGGCCTCACTGTTGTGGTCGAACACTTCTTACACAAGTAGTGCCGATCCATGTCACAGAGTGTCGTCCCAAAATACTTAACAAACTAAAATTGGTTCAGCGCGATGAGCACAGATGTTGCATACCATGTACTTTGATTTTGGAAGATTAGAGCCTGGAGGCAGAATGGCATTAAGAAGAGCAAGGAGAAGATCAATACCGCTAAACGGAAGGGATAAACTATGAAGAACAAAGATCAGAACTTTTTTTGGTTAGAACATGAAGAAGGTCTCACTTGTCATGGTTGTGAATACAGATAATTTGGACCCAGGGTACAACGGCTTTCCAAGATCTTTGTCCTCTTCTTCAAACTCAATTTTTGGAACGTAAATGTCTTTGGTTGTGTTTGATGCAATCTCCCTCATCAACTCTATAATGTTTTCATATTCGCCCTCACCCTCACGATGTTTCTCAAAATGATTTTCTGTATCCTTGTTCTCTTCTTTATCAACCTCATCATCGGAACTGTCGGAATCGTTGTCTTCTTTGTATCCTTCCTCATCCTCATGCATTCCATCAATCATGACATTGTCGGTTTGTTCTAAAGTTGTTGGATTATGTATTTCATTTTCAAATGTATCCTGAAACCCTCCAGACTCTTGTTGCGCGTCATTGTTGCTGTTTGATGACATCTCCTGTGCTTGAACTTCTTGTTCTTCTGACGTTTGTGGAAATACTTTGTGAAGGGTGTCTATTGAAAGTGTTTTGTCAACAAGCAACTTCAATCTCTTCCTCTCACGTTCAGAGTTACCCGACATGTTGTGTTATGTTCTATTCCAGTATTTTGTAGCCAAGTTCAAATAGTCAACCAAAGTCAACAATGGTTCAAACACTAAGCATCATCACAGTATCTGATAAGGAGATCAAGAGTATCACCAATGGTTCATTTAAAGAGCTTTCATCAAATAAGCTTAAGGCGTTGTTCAAACATCACCATGATCAAGTGATTCAAGCTGAGAAGGTCAAAACGTACTCCACAAAAAAGGATGATTTGATAGATGTTTTAAAGAAGTTAAAAGACACTGTATTCAAAGATTCACTTGAGCATCTAGTAAGGAATAAAAGATTGTCGTTTGATGAAACGGATGACTTGGAAGTGTCCACTCAAGCACAAGACATTCAAAAAACCAACATCCACGAGGAGACAACTGAGTCAGAATCCAACCAAAAGATCAAAATTTTGATGAATGGAATTCACATTGCGGATGGGAGGTTGAGAACAAATTTGTCAACTACAACCTCAACAACAGTAGAGATAGTGATAGATAGTGTCAAACCTGGCTTTGAGGACAATGAATCTAAGTATGATGGAAACCAGACCATTGGACAACTAATCGGTGCGTTTGCAACTTGGGACAAGGACCAAGTTGTTCTGCATTTACAAGAACCTGAACAACCTGTACATACAGCCCCACAAGCAGTCGTTCAAAACCTACAAAGACAAAGGGAGGAGGATGAGCAACATGAGGATGAGCAACCGCTAAAGAAAGTGAGAACAGAAGAACCGTTACCTCCTACCATCACTTCACGAGACTCAAGGGATGATGAGGTTCAAACATTGAAAGATCAAATTGTGAGTCTTCACAAACAATTAATTGAGAAGGACGCCACCATCAAGAAACTTACAAATTTGAACACACTGCTTCAAGAAAAGTGTGGCTCCGAGCATGGAATCCTACACAGGATCAAGGAGCTTGTAAAGAATGAAGAGAAAAGATTGGGATCGCATAAAGTAGAGGCTCCATTTGTGAAGTTGACATTTGACTCCAAAGAATACAATGTGCCGTCCAAAGAATTCAATGCGTTCTTGGCTATAGAGAAACAAAAGCCAACGGCCATCCTATTGTATTGCAAACTGATACAGTTAAACCTTGCGGAGTATTACATGCCAAACGCAAAAGAGGAACCTGACGGCATTATTGTAAAGCAGAAAATGTCAAAGGAGATGGTAGAAGATCTTTCAAAAGGGCTAAGAATCCATCCCTTATTCCGCGACGAGGAT
>JAOPGA020000451.1:0-16399 GCA_026419775.2 Acrasis kona
ACTGTTTTGATTGATGTATGACATAGTGACAGCCTTCGTAAAGTAATTGTAACGAAAGGCGTATTTGATGTATGAGGGAATGATTCGATGATTATAATACCTTACGTATGAATATCACTTCTTGAAAGGATATTAATGTCGTGATATTTTTGACCCTTTACAAGAGATCCGTGATGTGGACAACCGACTTCATCAAACAATGAACTCCCGTTACCAATCGGAACAGGTCATTGTTGACCTACACGATTTATTACGTGGTTTAAAAACGAGTGAGATTTCAGGAATTGAAGACGAAACGTACGAAGCAAAAAGACGAGATGTTGGTCCCAATCTTCTTTATAAAACAAAGGAAATTGCCTTTTCAAAAGTGTTTTTGAACGAAATTCGTGAACCTATGATGCTCTTACTGTTGGTCATTGGGATTTGCTACGCATTCTACGGCGAGATACTAGACTCCATAATTGTTTTTATAATTATCACTTTAATGGCACTTGTAGAGGTATGGAATGAATACAGAGCAAAAAAAGCAGTACAAAGCCTGAGCCAATCCATGATCACAACGTGCCACGTTATTAGAGGAGGTAACTCTCAACTCACCAATCACATTGATCTTGTCCCGGGTGACATTATCAAGCTGAAAGCTGGTGACAATGTTCCTGCTGATTGTCGCATCCTGTCATGTTCCTCACTCGAAGTAGATGAATCAGTTCTGACAGGAGAGAGCATACCTGTAATAAAATCAAATCAGTTTTTTGGAGTCCGATGCCATAACTCCTGTAAATGCACTATTGGCAGGTACTCATTTGGTAAAAGGCAAATGTAAATCAGTTGTATATGACACTGGACCGCGCACGTGCGTAGGTAGAGATTCCATCTTGTTGAAAAAAATAAAATCCATAAGAGAAGGCTCATCAAATAAAACTCCTCTCCAACATTCAATGAAGGCGATTGCTAAAAATTTGACTATAGTTGCATGTGTCATTAGTGTAGTCATTCCTTTAGTAGGATGGTTTTACAACAGACCGCCACGAGAAATGTTCCTATATTCTCTTTCTTTAGCTTTTTGTTTGATACCAGTATGTCCACTCTTTTATGTGATTGTTTACTTTGTAGGAAGAGCTTCCCATATTGATAAAGTCACACTGTGTATTTGCAAGAAGTAATCCTCAGGACAAGTATCATGTGTGTTCAAACATTCAACAGCACGATGGTGTTGTTGCGGTCACAGGAGATGGAGTGAACGATGCTATTGCTCTGGTGGCAGCTGATGTTGGCATAAGTATGGGTAGCGGAAGTGAAGTGGCAAAACAAGCTTCCTCCGTTATACTCATTAATGATAGCTTTGATTCTCTAACGATGGCCATATTTGAGAGCAGAAAATTGTTTTCAAACTTAATCAAATCAGTACAGTTTTATTTGTCTTGTAAAATTGCGCTTGTCATCATGTTTGCTATCACTTTAGTCACAGGATGGTCCTTCCCTTTAACTCCTGTTCAAAATATTGTTCTAGAACTGTTTATGGATCTAGGAGCAAGTACCACTTTTGTTAGCGAGCAACAGGAAAGTGATGTGACTTGTGTACCACCAAGAGATTCGAAGAAGAGCATTCTTGATGTAAAATTTATAAGCAACTTGATAAAGGGATCTGTATCACTCACTTTATGTGTTCTACTTCCTTATTTTTACACTCAATATGACAATACTGATAATATCATGTTGTCTCAAACAATGGGTTTTGCTGGTTGGATTTTTGGTCATTTACTTCTTGCACTGAATTTTAGAACAAGCACAACACCCATCTTGCGCCATGGTTTGTTCAGTAACAGATTGTTTCTGTATTGGACAGTTGGAGCTATTACAGTGTTGCTAATGGGTATGTATGTTCCTGCTTTGAGTCACGTCCTAGGTTTGGTCATCTTGACTCCATCCCACTGGTTTGTTGTAATATGTGTGTGCGTTTTATGTACGTGCTGGATGGACGTTTATAAGAGCATGTCAATTGGTAAATCTCTACATCAAAAAGAATACAAACTATTAGAAGTAGTTTCATGTGATTAGCCAAATAAATGATTTTCAACTTTATTGCACTGTACATTTACGTTTTCTGGAGTGACCATCATCTTCATTTTTAACATTTTCAGTTGTTTCTTCTGGTTTCTTTTCTGTAGATTGAAATTGAATATTAGCCTTTCTTGCTCGACCCTCAATTTCATTCTTAAAATCAGGATCCATACTTTTGTACCTCTTGCTTTGATAAATCTTGTGAAAGTTTTTCAATATAAATGAAATTGCATTTGCTCTTAGATAATGAGTGCTGTGGACATTAATAACTGCCTCAAATAAATCCAAAACAGAATCGACTTCAAGAAGATCTGATATCCTCGACTCTAGAATGGTTTTTAAAGATCTCACTTCGTAATAATCAGCACAAATTAGAACATCGATAATGTTCGCAGGAGTAATTAGAGAATCATCTGCAAAGTACACAAATCTTAGCAAACAATCTATTGATTCAAAACAAAATTCTTCCAAGAGAACAACTTGTTTGTTGCTCTGTTCTACATCAACCGCATACATGGATTTGAAAAACGGACAAATTCCGCACAAAATAGCCTTATGACAATGGATGGATCGAATTTCTCCTTCTTTATCGGCACACTGGACAGTAACATCAGAATATATATTTGAATTATAAATTTTGTTCATATCATCCTTCAAAGTTGAGTTGACGAGAGTCGTGTTGTGACTGGGCATATGCCAAGAAGTACACATGGACTGGAATCTGGATAAAGGAGTTTCAAAAGTAGAATTATAAAGTTCGCTTATACGCGGGCTGTACTCAGTTTCGTTCTCCAACATTTTACTTAACGCCGTGATATCCACCTGTCCATTAATGTGTTCTTTTAATAAAAAATGCAGAGCATGAAGAACATTCGAAATCATGAGAGAAGAAGTGAAAACCGTACCTTCAGCGTCAACATCACCAAAGACTATAGTTTTTACATTTAACAACTCGTCAGAATACAAATAATAAACAATCACAAGCAGTCCTCTATATAAATCAACTCCACTAATAGTCATGTTTATATTAGACAAGAAAGAATTGAGATAACGATTCAACATGTTATTCTCTATCAAACACAACAAGATAGGACATCTAGAATATAAAATTATCTTATGACAAGAAATAACTTGTTCACAATCTTGCGCTCTAATACAAATGTCGCTGAAGGAGTCGTCGTTAAATAAATGCTTAATTTCATTGCTCTGAGGGCTAACAAGAGCAGCAATACCATCTCTCATCGTACATATACTCGTAACCTTCTCTCCATACAACCGACTCACGAGAGTAGGATAAAACGTATGACTATAATAATTTAAATACTTTGTGTCAATTGTACAACATACGTTACTTCGTTCGATCCATTCTGCATGCTTGTATTATCTCCCCAAACATATACATCTCCAGATTCTGTTAAGGCAACAGTATAGAAACCAGCTTTAGATCCAGAGGATCTAAGCTGCTTCGTGTTGCTGACGCCTGAAACTAAGTACGGCTTAATATTATCGAACAATAACTCTCCGCAAAAGTAACCCACATAGTCTCTACCTAATGTGTAAAGATCACCTGCTTCGGTAGAGAACATGAAGGTGAGTTGATGCAAATTTATAGCCTTGATTTTGTCATTGGTTGGGCTGTACGGTTTTGATAGGACGGGTGACGGTAGATTAAAGAGCACGAACTGATGTGTAATTGGACCGGGTAATTCTCCACAGTTGTTGATGCCCTTGCTAACCAACGTACCATCGGCCAGAAGTAATGTGAATGATTTGTCTTCCCTGAGCGTTGCGTCTATAATGTTTTTTTGAGGGGTGAAGGATTGATCTTCATCAATGCTTGCATTTGCATTACTGTAATCTTTATACGTTACAATTCTGAAACCTTTTTGTGTAATGAAGCCGCAATATTGTTCGTTCGAAACTATTTTTTCCACCATCTCGTTATTTTCAATCGAGTAAATTCGTGGTGGTAAATATTTGCTGTTTCCATACATTCCTGTGCAATACACTTTTCCGTGTTCGCAGAGATAGAAAATTCCGCTATAGTATTGTTCGATTTGAGTTACTCTATATTTCAACTCTATCCTTTCTACTAATTCTGGTGTAGAGTGATGAGAGACATAAAGTATACCATCCCCTATTCTTTTTAACGTTTGAACTTTTACAAACAAACGTACCTGAGAGAGCATAAACTAAACTCGTGCAAAGAGCAACCTGCTTTAATATTATTCCTCTCTGCTTATAGTATGTCACGCGCATTGAGCAAGGGTCAGCATCTGCCAAGACTCTGCCCCATAGAAATATCTCTGACATTGATTATTGACGTGAGAAAAGGGAAGTTCGGGCACTGATCGACCATATATTATTTGACAGTAACCAATCATAATCTAAAATACAGGTATCCGAGGAAACGACAAATGTTCTGTAGCCTCTGCCACGCTCAAATTTTGGAAGGTTCTAAGTTGAACGTTATTGGTCAAAGTTGAGGGAAAACAAAACAACTCCTAAAAATAAACAAGAAAAATAAACAACAAAAAACATAATGGTGAAGATATACTCCCTGATGCTTCTAAAGATGAACAAGGCTACCAACAAGCCTATTGTTCTCTGCAATCACATCGATACGGGCAGCTCATGGTCTACTTGGATGTTCAGTAATGCGATAGCGGATATGGCGAAATTTTTGAGCAAACTACTCTGCGAAAAAACACAACCAGGATGTAGACAACAGGTTGAGAAGGATGAACTTGTTGCTTACGTACACAAACGAGACGACGGTCTTACTTGTGTTCTTGTCACAGATAAAGATTATCCCTATAGGGTTGCATTCGATATAGTGAGAAAGACCATGACTGATTTTGGAGATTATACACAAAAAGAGGGTACTTATAGCAAAGCCAACACTGAAAACTTTTACTCGGCCTACAACAACACTCTCAAACAAACTGTCGATTTGTACCAAGATCCAACAAAGGGAGATAACATTCTTAAAGTCAAAAAGGAGTTGGACGAAACAAAGGAAGTACTTCATCAGACTTTAGAGAAGCTATTAGACCGCGGAGAGAGCCTGGATGAGCTTGTTCAAAAATCAGAAGAATTAGAGTCATCGACGATTGAATTCTACAAGAGAACCAAAGATACTAAATGTTGTATAATTTTGTAAATGTAATTTATTTTGAAACACCCGAAGTATTACCCACTGCTTTTCTTGTTCTGTCATACCATGGCCCCAGTTCGACATTTTCAAACAAATCATGGAATGTTTGCAAGCCCTCTACTGAACTCAACACACCATATACTGCAAGATCTGCAAGATCTGGCTTGTCACCGCCGTGGAATTGTTTGTCTTTAATTTGATCGTACCACTCGTAGCCACATTGATAGATGGCCTCCCTCTCGTTAGTAATGTTGTGTCTTTTGGCTAATTTTTTGCTTACTGCCCACATGGCAACAGACCCAGCCTGTTTACCGCTAAACTTTTGGAACCAAGTAAAGTTGTTCTTGTTTGAAATATATTCAAAAGCCTCTCTGGCCTCTCCAAGAGTACGATAAATGTTTGGAGGAATTGTGTGGACGAATTTTTGATCCACCCACTTGCGCCACTTGAATTCGTCTGGCGATTGCTTATCTTCTCCCTTGATGATCTCTGACAGTGAGGAGATGATCACGGATGAATCAACCACAACTTCCCCTGAGACTACTACAACAGGAACTTTGGTGTAGTTGCTGAATTTGATCTCTGATTTGAACAGAGGATCTACCTCAACAATTTTATATGGGATGTTGTTATAGTCCAGGAACGCTCTGACCTTACAACAGAAAGGGCATACTTGATATTGATATAGAGTAATGTCAAAGTCTTCCTTCTTTTTTCCGGATAACACACTCTTTAGCTTGTTCTCCTTTAGAATGTATCTTTCATCATCTGGGTCTGAATGGCTTGTATCAACATTGGTGTTTAGTGGCGATGTGACTGTCTCTAAAACTGTTTTGCCTTCCTCCGCGTGTACTGTGCTGAACAACCTCCTCTGGTTGAACACTGCTGAACCAGCCAGAATCGACGTGCCGATGAACAATCCAATCCTTCTCGGTCTCTCCAGTAATCCTCTGATCGCATAACGGGATAGTGTGACACTCCTGAGCATTGACATTGTTAACTTGATGATTTCGCCGCCTGATGCGTTGTTTTTCCGATAATATTACAAATATCGTAGGGAATTTTATGGCAGAACTTCACATCATCGGAGAGCTTGTGGGTGCAACAAATTTTGGACAAGACAATCTTTTTGGCGTATGGAACATACAAAAAGGAAGTCACTGGACACATGTTAGCGGTCTTGAGAAAGGTCAAACACAAGTAGATAAAAGAGGGGAGGACCAGGTCAACGTCTGGGCTCACCCAATAGATATCCATTATAGCACATCTGTATGCGTTGGATGGCCTAAAGTTGTTCTTCAAGTGTGGTTTCAAGATGGATACGGAAGAAACGATTTTGGTACGCCTAATTTTGTTCCAGCGATTTCGCTAACATTCTGATGAAGTAGGGTATGGTGTAGTAAATATCCCTAGCCAATCGGGGACCTTTGATTTGACTTGCTCAATATGGAAGCCTCTAGGTAGCTTAAAGGACCGAATCATGGAAATGATAATAGGTGGGTCCTCCCAAGTGAAAGACGATTCTATTGTGTGGAATGGCGAAGATAGGCACAAGCTTACTACAATGACAGTGGGAACTGTTCATCTCCATTTGAATGTGCTTCTGCGAAATTTTTCAAAGTTTGACGTAATTACAACAAACCAACAATCACATAACGACGATGACTTGTAAATTTATTTAATGTTTCTTACATTGTCAGCACCTCTAAATGTAACGTGAAAAATCCAACATTCTGATTTGTACAATTTACTTCAACAAGTCCTGCATATATTTCTCAAGCGGCAAATTACCTTCACCTTCTATAGATACAACAACACCTCCGTCTACCATTCTCAACCCAAAGTCTTTCCTTCTAGGACTATTCATCACTGCTTGTGAATGTTTGTTAGGTAATTGAGGTTCAGTGTGATAAACGATTCTTGGTTGCTGAGGTGAGGCGCTGAATCTACTTTCTAAATTATCGTGCTTGAATGACAACTCCATCGCTCTCGCAATTGCTGCTTCCTTTTCTATACGTGTAACTTTCAATAACTCTTCAAGTTGTAAAGCTCTATTCTCTGATTTTGTTAATAATTCCTGCCTCATCAGCGACTCTTCTTCAACGGCATCAAGCATCAATTCCAACTCCCTTATTCTGGCATCTTTGTCAATTTCCCTCATTGGTTTTAATGCTTTTCTTGGCGTTATTTGAGGAGAAACAGAAGACTTTGGTGGGATTGATGAATTCAAACCCCTTGGAGTATTCCTGGGCGATAATTCCGGGTTTCTTGGAGAGACGTTACTTGAAGTATTATTACGCTTGCTCAATGGATTGGATGGAGTGGTTGTGTTGGCCTGCTTTCTTGGACTCTCCATCGACTTGTTATGCGAGCTATTTAATCTATTGAGATCAATCTTTGGTATAAATTCAGTAGACTTTGAAAGGCTCTCTTTTACATGATTCGTTCTTGGTGTGGTTGGTGAAGAGTAGCTCTCGGATAAAAGTGGGGCTTTCGGTTTCGGTGTTGCAAGGGAAATCGGTATAGGTTGGTTTCTCGGTGGTGAGACCGATACATTAAGAATTTCCATGACCTCAGTTTTCACGTCATCTTTATATTGGCTGTTGCTTTTTAGTTTCTCCTTATTTATTCTATTCTGTCTAAACTGCGATATGCGTTCTCTTGATTCTTTGATTTTCCTCTCCTCCTCACTGTCATCGTCTTCATCGAGTCTGTGTTTGTAAGATTCTTGTTGCCTATCGGCTTTTTCCAAATTTCTTTTTATATCCTCAAGACTATCATCAAGTTTCGCGCTTCTTACTAGCTGTGCCATGTCACCTCTCCTCCTCCTTTGCTGGAAATCTTTTATCTTTTTTGCTCTCTCCAGTGACTCATTCATACCTTTTTCCATTCTCGAAGGCTCTGACGGGCTAACTGGAGTATTAGAGTGTTGAGGACTTCCATTCTTCTCTGGAGACGTTTTGAATTCCTGAGACCTCTCCATACCAAATCTCTCTTTTAATTCTTTATCCAAATTTCGTAGCTCTTTTTTCAACCTCTCATTCTCTTCAACTAGCGCGTCGGAGCTGACTGTGGGTGTTTGTTTGGAAGGAGATATATTTTCATCTTCACTCACTCCTTCTGGCTCCAAAAACTTGCCAGCATTATAATTGTTCATGCTGTTGGATTTAATAAGCTTCGGGTGTTCGTCGAGTCCAAATTTATGCAACCTGTTTAATATCGAATTGACTGGCATAGGGTCTTTAACTTTAACTGGCTCCCTTTGTTCGACTTTAGGTTTGATTTGTGATGCTGTGACTTTGTTACTTATAGTGGTAATACCTTGTGTATGATACGAGAACTGTGCTTTTGGCGTAGCTTTCTTTTTTTCATCAGATATTTTCTTGTACGATGTTTTTAAACTGTTAGTTGTTGGTTTAGGGTCGGGAGACCGTTTAAAATGTCTGTTTAAAATGTCTAAGTATACTGAACCTTTTGCTCTATCATGCTCTGTCATGTCTCTCGCAGTCATGCTACCGTTGTTCCTAGTCGGACTATTGCTCCTTAACGAAGAGCTTGTCTCCTTCTTTTGAGGCTGTTGTTTTCCATAAAGTGCATATAATGATGTAAATTTAGCGTTTTGATCTTTGTTGGACGAAGTGCTTTTTGGCTTTCTCTCATCTCTCACAGTCATGGTCGACTGTGTATCTACAAAGAAAGTAACGGTCCTTTTATTGTAATAATAAGTTGACCACGCATTTTGAATAAAGCCACCGTGGCATCACACAATGACAGAATCAATCAACCCTGCAACACCTACCACACCCACCACACCAGTCGAAAATCCAACAAATCTGAAGGTAGAGACAGGACAAACTCTACCGCTAAGCCTTGATGTACTGATCAAAACAAAAGAAAAGCAATTCCAAAACGGTCTTCGCCTACAAATACCCGCCTACAACAGATACAGAACATATTGCGCTGGTCGATTAAGGCGCTTAAGAAAAAAGGTTGATTTCAGACACTCGAAGCGTAATACAAAGTTCCAAAAGCTTACATTAGATGCCGAAGTAATTAAAAATAGACCAGACGTTCGCTTTTTAATTCTTGTACTGTTCCAAGCAGAAAGAGCGTGGGCTGATGCCATGCACCTCAAGCAAAGCAACACGGACAAGCAAGATCCAAGAGTAAAAATCCACTCCCTCAAAAGACTTGTGAAGGCAGTGCAACATGCTCAGCACTTGGAGAGATTGTGCAAGGAAGTAGCCGACGACACCACTCAGTTGGAGTCACAAGCATACAGCAGCCAGTTACAAGGAAACTTACTTTTAGAAAAGGAACAATATGCAGATGCACTAAAGCAGTTCAGCAGCGCCAAAACAATCTACTCTAGTTTGGGCGACATTGCCAGCACCAACGCCAGGAAGGAATTATACGCTCAACGTGCCAACGAAATCGAACCAAACATTAGATTCTGCAAGCACAGCACCAGAGGCGATGATGTGGATTCTTATGCTGACGCCGACGAAAATACGGAAGCCACCAATCCAGCACTCGTCCTTCTCAGAGGAAAACTTGATGCAGTCAGAGAGAATGCACGCGCGAGACAAGCGCTGACCATGCAGAGCGTGGAATGGGCAGGAAGGACCGTACCCGTAGAGAACGACAAGATCAGGATCATGATCGTGAACGCGAGAGGAATGAGAAAGGACGCCGATGCAAGTCGCACGCTGGAGAGCAAATTACGCACCTTCGATAAGATCCTAATCGCTTACAATGATGCCATCAAGTTGGTCAAGGATGAGATCAGGAAGGTACAAGGAAACGACAAGGCGGTGGCCAACCTGCGCTATCTACACGCCTACTTGACGTTCAGCATGTTGAACGGAACGGCAGAACGTAACGTGAGAATGATCGGCAACCTCATCTCCAAACAAGATGCAAGAAAGAAGAAGACGAATCAATCGGCAGAAATCGTTCGTCTCTACGAATCAGTACTTTTGAACATTGAGGACATGCAACAATTACCAGGCATCGACGACGACGAATCGCTGTGCCAACTGTTAGAAAAGTACGTGTTCGCCTTCAAATCACAAAAGTGCATCTACCTCGCACAAGGATACGAACAAGCAGAAAAGTGGAGGGAGGCCTATGCATTGTACGAACGTGCCGGCACCTTGTCACAAAAATCAACCGATCAAGGAGATTTGATCGCGCTGCACGACCAAGTGGCGCTATCCAGGGCATCCACCGTTCAAGCCATTGCCAGGGGAAAGCTATCATGCCACGCACAACAAGTACTGAGCGAACAGAGCAAGCAACAACAAGATGGCCACGATTCCAAGCAACAACAACAACAGCAACACAAGGAAGAAACGAGCGCCGGACGTGGTTTGTTGGATCGATTGGGCGTGTACGGCACCACGGGAAGCAAGCCCCATTTGATTTCGTTCCCACCAGAATTCGAAATCATTCCTGCCAAACCAGTCTTTTTCGACATTGCCAGCAACGAGATTAGTTATCCCGACGTGAGCAGTCGATTGGAGGAGAGCAAGCCACAAGAAGAAAAGAAGAAGGGATGGTTTGGTTTATGGTAAATGTTATTTTTTAATGTATGGTGTTTGTTATGGTGTGACCATTATATCGAACTGTGTTTGTTATTTTTTGTTGTTTTTTCGGCGGTGGTTGTGATGCATTTAATGTGTCAATGGAGCGCTTGCGATTGCCATTTCGAAGCATTTGTTGTTGATGAGATTGCATCCTTCTCTTTTCTTGTTCTGCAAATTGTTTCTTGACCCATGATTCGTTCCTGCTCTCCGTCGGCAGCTTGAGAGCAGATTTACTTGGTTCCGGTGCCTGACTGAACCATGGATGTCTCAAGGCCTGTTCCGCACTAATCCTCTTGTTGGGATCAATCTGGAGCAACGCCTCCAATAAATCTACAACGACGAAGCCGCGGAACGATGCAAAGTGGTCTCGTAATGAGGGCCCCTTGGCGATGCCGCTGGTCATTACTCTGTACAATTTTAGACCTTCTACATTGTTCCACGTGCTGTTCGTGGGCACGCCCATCATTGAAAAGATGCGCGCGCACATGTCCTTTTCGTCCGACCCTGGATAAATGGGTCTTCTGTCCATGAACTCGGCCAGTATGCAGCCGACCGCCCACACGTCAATCTTTTCGTTATATTTGTTGTCTCCCAACAATAATTCTGGAGGGCGATACCATCGAGTCACCACGTTGTTACAGTACGTGACGTTGGGGTTGGGATTCTTAAACCGGGCCAATCCAAAGTCAGCCAGTTTGACGGTCCCGTCATATTTTACAAGAACGTTGGAGCCTAATAGGAGTGTGAGCTGACTTTTACAAACCAGTTTTCATTACTTTTAATATCACAGTGCATGCTTCCGAAGCTATGCACATGTACAACTGCCGTTAATAATTGTTGCATGTATGACTTGATGGAGGCCTCGTTCATTAATATCCCTGGATCGGATATTATGCCCGTTAGGTCGTGAGGTACATAGTCGAAAACTAGGTAGGCTTCTGACCGTGAACAGGTGGCCCAGCCCTCTTTTGTGTCACTAACCAGCAATAAATACCGAAGGGAAAGTACATTATTGTGATTAAAAGTTTTGAGTTGGTTAATTTCCCTTATCGTGCTGATGGGAAACTATGTATATCAAAAACACTGTCATCTTTTAAAACTTACACCCTCTTTGTCGCCACTACAAAGTGGAATGCTCTTCAGGGCTACAATTTCTTTAGTTATACGTTCGGTGGCTTTGAGAACTCTTCCATATGCGCCCTCCCCGACAACCAAGACCTTCTCGTACCTTTCCCTGAGTTCTCTATAAAATGTTCAAACATCTGAAAACCCCCACTCTCGGGAGGAGTGGGTGATAATATTATGATACGTACCTAACATTATGAATCACTACCGATGGCATAAAAGGGTTGTTGTTGGTAGGTATGGTTTTGTTTTCAGGGAGGTAAACCTAAAAAATGTACCCAAACGGAGCATTCTCCCTAAATATAAAAACACTAAATTTAATTTTCCAATAATGAGTTCGCATGCCTGAACTTGCCGCTACCGGAACAAACTTCGGAATAGAGTAATAAGGCGAATCACAAAAAATGAAAACAATTTTTTATCGATAAATTTGGTTCTTGCGCAGTATCTTATGATAATAAAATGGTCGGGAGCTGCTGTCATGGGTATTTAAGTCTGAGATTTGGACGCAGGGTAATTTAAAAGGTCCTCATGTGAATAATTCATCATGCCACCCATCATCCATTACAAAAAGATTAAATAAAGCTTTTTTATTCATGATTGATTGTAGTACTTTGCCTGCGGTTCTTGATGATGTTGACAACAAGCACAATAAGTGCGATGATACTCAGCAAGAAATTAAATATACCAAACAAAACAAACGTCCCACCTGGCCTCCACTTATCAAAAAGAATTCCACCCACCTTGGTAGCTATAAGAATACCAAAAGCACCACATAACGAAAAGATACCACTCACGCCACCACGTGCTTCCTTGGGAGCACTTTGTGTGACCAAGATTTGAGAACCAATAATAACACCAATCTCTCCAATGCCAATCAAGCATATTGGCAAATAGACAATGCCATATGTTACATCGGATATGAAGATCATAGAGGTGTAACCAATTCCAGATATGATGGATGCAGCAATCAAAGCGGAGACCCTACTTACGTTATCGGCCAAAAATCCCCAAAATGGAGCTGAACATAACGCACACGTTTGTGCAACACCAGAAATGATACCACCCATCTTGGCAGACTGGGATGGATCTGCCCCGTGTAGTAATTCCATATCACGACCAACCCACAGTGTGATAAATGTGGTGATGAGCACGCTGTCTCCTCTGGCGACAAAACTAGCAGCGTAGGACAATAAAACAAGAGGGTCTTTTGCGGCTACAATACCTTGCTTAAGGATTTGGAACAAGTTTACATTCTTTTTCTCATTTTCTTTATTCGTGGATATTCCATCCTTTAATCCAAAAAGCACAACGAATGCCGCAACAACAGAAAGAAGTGCCACAAATGAATAACTTATGTATCCGGCTTGCTTGAGTGTCAATCCTGCATTGTACCCAATGTTTGAAATTTTAAGGAACAGCAGACTCGCGATAACAGCACCCAAACCAGTGGTAACACCTAGAAGTCCCGTCGCCCTCCCACGGTCTCTGTTAGATGTTGAATCAGCTAGAACTGCGGTAAGCATCGAAGCATTAGCCGCGGCACCTAAAGCAAATATGACACGGAATAAAACTAGGATACCAAAGTTTGGTGCTGTGGGATAAAGTTCTATTCCAATGGCCATTAAAATGAAGGAGGCTGAATAGATGAACGATCTGTTTCGCATAGCATCCGATAAGTATCCCCATCCCCACGAGACTAGAATGATGACGAGTTCATTGTAGAATGCGAGATCACCGGATGCTCTTCCAATTTCATCCTCTGGGGTGTTGATGTAGTTTGTTAGTACGAATCTTTGATTGGCATTGATGTATACGAAGAGTGAAATACTTATCAGTGTTGCAAAGTAATAAGATAAAAGATTGATATTGGAAGTTCCTTCTCCTCTTTGGATAATGCCAAGGAATTTCTCTCTCCATGTGACAATGGGCTCATCCTGGTCATCTGTTAACAGTTTGACCATCTCCTCTTTTCGTTCCATCGTTGTAGCGGAAAAAAGGAAGTCCGACCCCGAAAGTTAACAATAAATTTTCGGACTAAGAAATCAATTATCGTCAAAAACCCTGAAGTTTTGACTGAACCCAACTACGTGAGAAACAACGTGATGAATGGAGAGGTTTGATTTACAAGCCTGCTGCCCAACTAAATTGGCCATGAACTTTGACATTTTTATTAAAAGTCGCGTTCAGCAGGGTTTGAACCTGCGCGGGTTTCCCCAGCAGATTTCGAGTCTGCCGCCTTATATGTTTTAATAACCACTCGGCCATAAACGCCCGAAATGTATGTTAGAATAAATAGTTGGTTTAATCCAAATGTTTAGAATTATTGACAGTTTTTTATAGACAGAGAGTAGATACTTTTCACTATGTACGATTTTTAATACCACAACAACTCATCTCTTCACGTATTCGCCAAAGTAGATATTCAAATATCTGTAATCCCTCCTCCTCAATAAAGTTGACCCGTTTCCTAAACATTTGTTTTTATGACCGAGTCCCCCGGACTTACTGTTAGACCTAAAACTAGCCATACAGTATGGAGGAAGAACAAAACAAAGAGTGCCAATGACATTAATGCCGAAAAAATCAACACAAGTTCGAACGACCTGATAAATCCACTACTAGTAAAAAAGCTTCATTCACCAACACCAAAACCAGCATCAGCTCCTGGATTATCTAGAAAGCAGAATGAACAATCACAGTATAATAGGAGCGATTCACCACGAATGCTTTTATCTACAAAATCAATTTTAAGAAACACAACAATGACACCACTCATAAGAAGAGGAAATTCCGCTGGATATTCCAGGCCGATACTGTCACATGGACCAACAACCTACTCAAAAATACAATCAGCAAAAAAACTAGTCTCTTCATACTCAGACCAGTCTAGCTACTTTTATAATTCTCCACAAAAATCAGTTTTGAATTCATTGTTTATGGTGACTAACTCTCGTCTCAAACCAGTTGATACAAATTCACCTGCTCGAAAAAGTATACTTGTAAATAAAAAGCACAGCTCAGACAGCACCATCAGTGAAGATTATCTATCACCACATCCTCAGTTGGATAGTAGGCATCAAGCTATAATAGAGCTCACTCAGCTATCAATAAAAGATAGAGAGCAACATCTGATCGAGGAATTGGAGCAACATAAATTTTTAAAAAGAGACAACCAGGCTTTTAATGTGAAACAAAAAATTGATGAACTGCTCACAAACAAGCTATTTGAAAAAGACAAATCTTTTTTCAAAAAAACCATTCAGCTACCTCATATAGGTATCACCCTTAACGTTGATCAGAATGATGCCATGTACAGATACTACGTTCCGAGGGACGAAGACTTGCTATTTAATTCAGAAAACTCTCCGACAAACGCAAACCAAAATACATTCGAAGAAATTTCATCAGGTGGACCGGAATGTGTGCCACCAAGATCTGCACGGTCGTTGGTAGAAGAGGTTAACTTGAACACTCCTGAGAATGACGCATTGATGACCAACCAAGAGTTAGAATATCAGCTTCAACAGTGCAAAGAGCCATTTTTGACCTTTTTATACAACGCCAAGGCTAAACAAAGGAGGAAAAAGGAGGCACTCGAGGAGAGAATAAAACATAATGGTATGCTTGTCGATGCAAGGGAGAGGATGGACAAAGAGAATATGATTAAACACATCAATGATGTCACGCTTCGCAAATCAGAAATGCAGTTCCATGACACTGATACCATCGTCACCTCATCTCTCATTTACTCCAGAGAGAACCAGGACTTGGAGTAAATCTATTTGTAAATATAAAACAACAGCAAGGATTAAAATAAAAAGTAAATCTTGAAAAATTTATTTATACATTATTTGAAGGATAAATCATAGTCGTTGGTTGTTGTACTGGCACGTTGGGGTCTTGCACTTGAGGATAAACCAAAGTTTGTTGTTGGTATGGTTGAATCATGTATTGTTGTGGTTGACCAACGAATTGTTGTGGATATTGGACAGGCGCATGTTGGACAAATGTTTGAACACCTCCTGAGATGTTTTGTTGTGCTACCTCTGTTTGCACAGGTGGTTGTTGGAGCTGTGATTGCTGCTTTTTGGCTTTAATCTTTAGTATGACCCAGTGTGCGAGTAGTGCACATCCAAAGACGAATATTGTTATCAAGAAGAATGGGAAACGACCTCTATAGCCATATGCCCAAGAAACCAAAATTATTGACTGAGTAGCGGTGAATAATGTAGCGTGGATGTTAAATAAAGTTCTTGATGTTTCTAGACTCCTGTACTTTATCAAGGCGTGGATGACTACTGCTGTAACCAATAGTATAACAGGATATGCAGACCATGGAAACACCCGTAGGTTTGCGTGTGAGCTTGCTTCAGGATCATACGCGTGTTCATTAGTAAAGACTAACACGGTGCTAGTTAAGGCTGTGAATAGCCCGTGAATAAACATGTCTTTGTGACCGGCAAAG